>QGMF01000439.1:0-31927 GCA_007821475.1 Lachnellula arida | reverse complement strand
GCGGATCGGGCGGATAGGTCGCCGCGGTTTGTGGAGTGGGTTGAGGCTTGGGACGGGTAGGGGCGGGGATGCTGGTGAGGTGGGGCGTCGGAGAGCTGTTGTGCTATGCTGCGGGTTGGGGAGGTTGGTGATGCGTTGGAGTTGTTGCGGGAGTGGGTGTATGGTACTTGATCTTTAGGAACAGGAGGTGGGGGCGGCGGAGAGTAGTATCGCGGCGCCAATGGCTCTAGGTCTGAAGAATTGTGACCGTGCTTGGGAAAAGTCGAAGAAGCGGGTGTTAGGATTGGGGACGAGATTTCGATTGACTTGACAGACTTCTTCCTGGGGGACTTGAGTGCAGACATGATGGATGATGTTCGAGAGCGTATTGATCTCGTCTCGTCAATATTGATATTTGCAGGTCGAGCTTTTTCGATCTTCTTCGGAGACGAATTGCTTCTCTGAGGTGATGCCGTTGGTGCTGGGGCTACGCCCTGCAATGGCTTCGGAGGAGGCATTTCCTTGGGATCTACACCCGCTGCTTTGGCCTCCTCGTGCTCCATCACATGGGCATATATATCCTCCAGATCTCGTTGTAACATATCGCGGTCTGCGTCGACAATCTTCGTATCGACAAAAGGGTCAATGCCAGGCGGGGTAATTGGCGATCTATTCGTCGAGGGGAAAACGTAGGGGTTGCGGTCTGTCTTCTCTGGTGAAGGCCAGGAGAAGTTGCGAGTACCGTTTGGTGTCTTTGCGCCGGGGGAAACAGGAGTAATATCGATTGCGTAGGCCTGATGATGGGGCTGTATCATCTCAATATCAAGAGCCTTCGGAGAGTACAGGACTTGTCGTCGAAGTCTTCGGCCGATGAGGATCAAAGCGACCCCAACAATGCAGACGCAGACAAGATATGACCCAACGATGGCACCGATTTGTGCTGGGAGAAGCGACTTGTCTCTTGAAGCTCCTGCTGATAGAGGAGGTCCGTTTTCTGGAGATGGTGCTGGTCCCCAGTCGATGTTCAGTGGGTACTCTCTGGGGAGGTTCTTCAGGATACGGGCAGAACTTATATAAGTCCAGCTCAAGAGAAGGATCAGTGGTGTTCTGATCACTGTCTCATACCCGGCACGCATTGCTCCAGCTATGGTAAGAACGAAGCATCAGTGGGTTTTCAGGTTCGTCGCCAGGCTGCGAAACGTATCGTGATACAAATGGAACATGGAGACGTGCCTCTGCGACCTCAAGGGGGGCGGTTGTGGGTGATATACCGAGTGTTCGTCTGGAGCTGCATTGTGATGGCCGGCGGTACCAGGCCAGCGGGAGCTTCCATTGGAGAGGCGCTGGAGATGGAATCTGTCGGGAGGGGATATATGCAAGCCATTGGCCCCCATGGCCATGGTGTTGCCCCATCAGGAACTCGCATGATATCCAAATAGCGCCTGCAGCTGTGCTGGACGGTGATGGGGTGGCTGGAGATGGAAAATATTCCCCTCAGCATGCACGAAGCGTCGTCGTCGATGTGGTTGGTTGGCGATCAGCCTGTTAAGCGCCCGCATTGAGGGGCTAGAACCAGATTGGCTGAAGATCGGGTCCGTGCTGAAATATCACATCGACGACAACTTCTCATCACTGTCACTTGTAATCCCATCAAGTGATCTACCGAGAAAAGGATGTCATTCGAGGGAGCTGTTGCTAATCGCGAAAACTCTAATACTTCACAAATGTGATGGGACATCTTATAAGCCAGAAGCCAGAAGTTCGCGCCTTTTCCCAATTGCATTGGCGGAGTGGGGTAGGACCAAGTTGTGGAATTCGAATCACCGAATGAATAGCATAGCAATGGTCGTGAGGAACAGCAGTTCCTAGACAATACGAGCTATTGGGAAACCATTGCAAAGGGCCAGTGTATA
Organism: Lachnellula arida; assembly: GCA_007821475.1. Lineage (NCBI taxonomy): Eukaryota > Fungi > Ascomycota > Leotiomycetes > Helotiales > Lachnaceae > Lachnellula > Lachnellula arida. Next base: position 30,035 of record QGMF01000439.1, on the reverse strand, counting down.
GAAGCTTCACGTATAAGAAGCTATCAAATCAGTTGCTGTTAAGTCCGGAGTTAAGAGTAGGAAAGAAAAATCTCGAGCAATGTTCCTTTGAAAGAAACAAGATCGTACTTGAAGGCCCATGAACAATTATATTATTTCTGGGCAATTTCGTAGTATCAAGAGTCCCCAATGGAGTTTGAAATGGGTTTTGTTTCCAATATAGATACCTTCAGGTGTTGACTTCCTCCCACGACCCAGATCCTCTAAATTAATTAATGAGGAGCAATAAAACGTCGGAACACTTCCCGCAAGATGTACTTCTGAACCCGTGTAAGTCTGCACAAAAATAATGCGGATCCGGCCAAAGTGGCTACCACTGCGATAACAGCAATGACAATACCAGCTATTCCCCCGGGAGAGAGTGTCGAGGCACTAGAATATTCCGCATAAGTATCTCCAGTAGGGTCTATTCCAGTAGAATATATTGAAGATGGCGCAGCGACCTGGTCACCTAAAGGCCCCGCCGAGGCTAACATTGAGTAACATGTGGGGTCTGTAGTAGATGGGTTTTGAGGACAGCCATCGGTGAGGTTGTTGCAAGTAGAGGTCTTCCCAAGAGCGATCTAGACCGACGTATTAGCATAGTAAAAAGTTGGGTTTTGGGATATAGCCCAAGAGCGTAGGAGCTAACCGGGAGCTTGCATATAGGCTCCTGAAACAGCTCCGGGCTCCTCAGCTCCCATAGAGGAAAATGGGGTTTTGGTATAAGAATAAGCTTACCTGGTCGTTGTATATCTGACTAATCGCCCAAGAAACTCTTTGATAATTGCTACACACGCTATAAACACCGTACGTCGCGTTTGTACCGTTTGCCCAGATGCCGACTTGAGCTGTCCAATTTTGGGCGATCACATCATCCCATTTAAACGTCGAATCTTTCCATTTCTTCCCCACAGCGCAAGGGAGTGACACATACATGCAGTTACATAGCTCGTCATTTAGCGTCGGCGCTAATGTTTTGAGCGCAACTGCTAGTCTTAGCAAATAACTCTGTAGATTATGCAAATGAACTTACTCCAGGCACTGTCACTTGTGGGACAGGATTCAAGTCGAGCATTTGCCGGCTGGTATGTTCCGGACAGGGTCGGAGATGGAGATATAGCGGCAAACTGACTGGACACGGTCATATAATTCGGATTCTCTTCCACTGTATATTCTGTGGCCCCGTCGACAATGTCTTTTCAGATAGTTGTTAGTACCCGAAAGTTTTGATATAACTGATTGAGTCTCACATACCTTGCCAAGAGTATAAAAAGCCGCCTGAAAAAACCCCAGTCATCTGAGACGTATAAAGACCGCCAACTTCCGAGTAATTTTCATTCGGAGTACAAAAATAAGATCCAAAGAAGACAGGTATCCCAAAGCTCTCGTAAGTTGCAACAAAACTTTGCGTTTCGTTATCATTACCGCACCATATCACGTCAAGCGCCCAAAAATCAACAGACTCGCTCATATTCCCACAATTCAGGTATGATGCAGAGAGCTCAACACTGAGGACATCATTCGTCCCCATGAATCCGACTGGAATTTGTCGGTACTGCTTCGAGTTGAGAAGGGCCTTGATGTCGCGCGTTGCAGCTTTAACAAACGGCAATCCGGCAGTCAGATCAAAACGATCTTCAGAAGGCGCATTACTAGCCTTACCAATAACAAACCCTAGAACATTCGAGTAATTTGCAAATGAGCTAATCGTTGCAGAATAAACGGCATATAGATCACTATCCCAGGCTTGATGCCAGGAAGAATTCGAATTCGTTTCACCAAGTATGAGGCCTTGAGTAGCAGAGCCAGTGTCATCATAGAAACTCAACTCTACCATGACATAAATTCCAGCCTCTTGGAAAGCGCCCATGCACTGCTGGTGGTCCTTATCTGAATGGAGCCCCAGAAGATAGATGGTGTTGATACCAAGAGAAAGTAGTGGGGGAATATCGCCCATGCAGTCATGCGCAGTAGAATCAAAATCAAACGGATCGACGGAGTTCGCGTCAAAATTATATGTAATCCCACGGATGAAGAATTGAGAGCCGTTCGTTTCGTAGAAAAAATGACTACCCTATAACATTTGGAGTTAAAGTCAGTCAAGTGAACGACCTCGATGACAATTGAGTACCTTGATTACGATTGGGTCAGGGAAGACCGAAGGCGTCCTAGGTGTGACGACAGTAACTATCGTAGGCTCAAGTGTGACAACACTGATACTCCCAGTAACTGTGACTACAGCGACATCGGGGTCGTCCATGACCGCGAGTCTCTGATAGTCGCTTACCCAGTTATCCAGCGGCGAAGGCGATGCTCATGAGGCTCGTAGTTTGGGGTCTTGGAAGGAATAAATGTAAAAATAAAGTTCAAGTTACCAAGGGTGCGCAGCGCAGCCTACTAAGGTCGCCCTGCGCCACCTCCCGACTGCAACCTAAAAAGGTCAAATTTTGAATGCCAATATACAACTGTTTGGTGTTTGAAAAATGCCATGCTCCAATTGGCTCATGTGAGTTGGTGATTTCGCTCCGCCTGCAGCCCGCACTGAATGCAACCCTCATGCTGCCTCAGGAGCCTCCCATTTGGGTTTCAAACCAACACGAGGAAGCAGGGTCGACCTCTGGGGACCAGGCGCTTACCTGGAGGCTAGAAAGATGTGCTGCAGATGCAGAGCAGATCCTTCGAAGAGGGAAGATATACAGCCATAATTGGAAGATTCAAACTATGAGCTGGCTGCTGGCTGCTGGCAGTGGGCCTCGACTCTCCACTAGGATACTTTGTTGCCGTTGGAGGAATACCCCGTAAACAGTGAGGTGAGTGGTGAGGTTGTCGATCGATGCGGGCCGAAGATTGAAGTTATCTTGGCAAGATCGGACTTGCCAAATTAGGCATGCACGTGACTGTGTTTAACATCAACAACATTTCTTTGCTCGAGACGAAGCTTCCTATCAAGATTGTGCATATATCTACCCAATGATATTGGGTTTTTTTTTGAACCGCACCATGTATTTTCACAAGTAGTGCACACCAGAAACGTGACGCAGATATAAACATCGAATAGGGCTAGTGATGTATGGGGGGAATGAAGGGCTATGATTGGCTAGGAGGGTGGAGGTGGAGGGGAGGGGCTGTACGGAGTAGGATTGCGCTAAATAGTCAGAAGTGAGTCGATACCTGTCCCTGTAAATACCACCGTAAAGCCCAAACGTGGGTCTGATTAATGAGTTACTTCGCAACAATGACCGACTCTGGCTCATTTGATTGATTTTGAAAGGTGGGATAAGAGGTATAAAGACGGCAGTGTCGTCCTTTCCCACAGCCCTTCTAAGATCACCAACTCCAACAACACCATGGCAGAGTCAATTGGAATCCTAGGTGCCGGCATAACAGGTCTTGCAACAGCCTATGTTCTCTCTTCCAAGTACAAAGTGACAATCGTGGCACGGGATCTTCCTGGAGACCTCGGGCTAGATTGGGCAAGTCCATGGTTTGTCCTCGTCTCGAGACTCGTTTTCATGTGGTTCAGGTTCTAACGGTTTATAGGGCTGGTGCACTGTTTCACCCTCAGAAAACTACAAACAAGCTATGGCAGGACATGCAAACAGCTTGCTTCCGGTTTTACTGGGCCCTCGCTCACAGTGATCCCTCAAGTGGTGTAAAGGTTTACCCTATGACTGAGTATTTTGATACAATCTACGATGACTCTGAGATCTGGTATAAGACCTTGATGCCAGACTATCGAGTCATTCCTGCCGGGGAACTTCCTCCACGAACGACCTTCGGGATCAAATACACCGCATTGGCGATGAATCCATCCATGCTGCTACCTTGGTTGCAGGTCAAATTGATCGCCAAAGGCGTCAAGTTTGTGCGAGCAGAGGTTAGTTCCCTGGATGAGGTCAAAGTTATTACGAAGGCGAAGCTCGTTGTCAATGCTTCTGGCGTTGGAGCCAGGGTATTTGCTGGGGACGAGAGTGTCGGGCCAATCCGAGGCCAGACCATGTTCGTTAAGACAGACTTCAATGAACTGGTCATGAAAGAGGGCACCGAATACACTTATGTGATACCTCGTGCAAACTCTGGTGGGGTGATCATGGGCGGCATCAAAAGCGACCGGCTGGATAGTGAGGTGGATGTGGAATTGAAGAGCGACATCTTGACGAGGGTTAATCGAATCACCAATGGTGCATTTGAAGGTCTCGACACCAGTACGGTCACAGATATCGTTGGATTCCGACCTGGGAGGAAGGGCGGACTGAGAGTTGAGCGTGAAGGTGATGTTGTTCATGCGTATGGCGTCGAAGGAGCCGGATATATCTACTCATTCGGCGTGGCTAAAAGAGTAAAAGAATTGATCGAAGACTCTGGCCTCAAAGCAAAACTGTAAAGTTTCATATAAATCAGATATGAGTCGACGGGGATTTGCTGTCATATTTATCATCCCATCCAATTGCTACTCCCTATGAGTAACGAAGAAGGGTTATTCCTCGCACCCCAGACGGTGAATCTGGTCTCACTATATTTCTCACCAGAAACCCCGATTCACTGATATCCAAAGAAGAAAATCAACACCCTCAGAATGACGAAACGCCCATCAGCAGAGATATCTAACGATTCGCAAGGGGATGAGATGGAAGCGTATACATCACCTCCCCAAAAATTGACATGATTTTGCTAACCTTCAACAGAAACGACCCAACTACCCTCCACGCCGAGCCACCATTCTGCTGTGACGAGATCTACCCCATCAAAGACCCAAAAACCGACAACGAATGGGGCATCTGGTACTTCGCCAACCTCATCAAGCTCCCCTCCAACTTCCCAAAACACATCCGAAAATACCCCACCTCTCTGCTCATCGACTGCTGGCTCCACGACACCGACTCGATCATCGAATACGAGAATTACGAGAGCGCCGAGAAGGTCGAGAGTCGGTATTTCTTCCCCCAGCCAGATATCAGTAGCACGAGCAGGATGTTTGTGGAGATGGAGCCCGAGATGGTCAATTGGGATGTTTGGAAGAAAGATTGGGAGACGCTCAAGCTGCGCTGTGATGTTCATCCGGGAGACAGGCATTGGTGGGTGGTGAGGCTGCTGGAGAGAGTCGACCCGGATGCGGAGGGAAAGGAGGTTAGTACTGTTAAGAGGACAAGGAAATCTGACCCGGTGCTTGACGAGGAATTGCAAATTAAGACCTTGCAGTAGCTATCATATCTAATAAGTCACAGTCATCACTATAAGACAATAGGTTGACTCGTTGAGTATCCCTCAAAAGTTGCCCGCCGGAGGTTCCTTGCAGCATCTGAGACCCACTTTTGGCAATGCTGGATGATCTTCTGCTTTCCAATCTGTACTCCTTACATCGATTCCCGACCCCAAATCTGTGAGACCCTGGTGTCTCCTATCTTACCAAAAACTTAATCATTGGCCTTTGAGGCTCTTATCCTACCAGATTATGTATAAATACTTGCACATCAAGATCGGAGAAATCATAATACACACAATTCATTCTTCTTTCCTCAAGTACACCAAAATAAAATTATATCTTTTCAATCAGTCTCTGCTAAGATTTTCTTCTTCTTAAACATGGAAAAATCACACTCTCCGGATACCACAGATAGGATTGGCCCAGATCCCCACGCCCTTTCAATAGGCGACACAAACAAGCTCGCCGATAATGCCCACGATCAAGGGGCTGAACTTTTGCAAGAAGTTCAAGAATACATCCCTGAAGAGCTGGAAGCCGAATCTGCGAAAGTTAGAAGACTCATTGACTGGAATATTATGCCAATCGTGAGTGAGTTCTCTCTGGAAAGAAAGTAGATTGTCGCGCGCTAATACATCTGTTAGATCTGCATCACGTATACAATACAGTTCCTAATAGGCTTTCACTGAATTATGCCTCTGCATACAGTTTCAGGGAGGATCTGGGGCTGACTGGGTAAGCTACATGTGGCCAGAATCCAGATCTTGAGTTTGGTCACTCGGTCTCACCCAAGTGAACTGGTACTCCTTCGTGACCGTATTGTGAATACAAGGCAAAGCTAACAATTTTCTAGGCAGAAAGATTCATGGACAGCAGCCAGTAAGCTCAACTCCTTCAAGCCCTATAATCATACCCGAAAGGAAACTAAAACCAGCAGTCTTCAACTTCGGCTACCTCTTCTGGGCCCTCATCCCAGCCAACCTCCTCATCCACAGACTCCCCGTCGCAAAACTAACCGGGACCATGATCCTGCTCTGGTCAACCGTCCTAGTCTGCCACATCTGGGCTAAGAATTAAGCCGGGATGCTCGTCCTGCGTTTCGTCCTCGGCATGTTCGAAGCCGGCATCTCGCCCGCCATCATGAGCATCGTCTCCATGTTCTACAAGCGTTCCGAGCAGCCTCAGGATGTGCGCATACGATGGCGACAATGGTCGGAGCGCTTCTCAGTTACGGACTCGGGCATGTCGAGAGTACGAGGCTAAGAGCTGGCAACTGATCTTCTTGGTCATTGGGCTGCTTAACTTCGTCTGGTGCTGGGTCTTCCTCTGGTTTGTGCCGGATAGTCCTATGAATGCGAAATTCTTGTCGCATAAGCAGAAAGTCATCGCTGTCCATCGTGTCTCGGAGAATATGATTGGGGTCAAGAGTAAAACTTTCCGTGTGGAGTCAGGCACTGGAAGCGGTGCTCGATATCAAGGACCTGGCTCTTGCCATCATGGGTATCTTGTGGCATCATCAATGGAGGGTCAGCAACTTTGCGTCTGCGCTGATCAAGGCTTCGGGTTTCCGGTATCTACGCTACGCTACTCCAACTCCCAACAGGAGCCTTTGCGTTCATTCTCATCCCGCTGTGCGGACTCGCTGCTAGCTATTTCAGAGACGCTCGCTGCATCATATCAGCGATCATTTGCCTACCACCACTCGGTGGTCTTCTAGGTATCCGACTCACCTCTCTTAACCACCGCTAGACGCTCGTCGGTTGCACCTGGCATCAATTCATTATCAGCGCGCCCGTGATCCTGTGCTGGAACCTCCTCACGACCAATATCGCCGGCCACACGAAACGGTCCTTCGCGAATGGATTGTGGTTTGCCTTTTACGCCGGTGGCGATATTGCCGGTGCGAGTATTTTCTTTGCGAGAGAAGCACCGAGGTATTTCTCCGCCTTGACGGGACTGGTTGTGTGCTACGGCGGGGTGTTTGTAGTTGCGCTGCTTTTGAGGCAGTACATGTGGTGGGAGAACGGTCGGAGAAATACGCAGATTGGGGAGGGAGTTAGCTAAGACTGAAGAGGGAGCTGATGCACAAGGAGTCTTGGAGGGGTTTACGGGAAGACTGATAAATCCAATCCAACTTGCATTTTCGGTATGCGTTGTGATTTGATTTGTTGGACCACGGATTGACACGCGGACGTTTTACAGTAGAGTAGTATGGGCAGATGTCCGTGGACAATATCATGTTTGTGTTGAGGACGCTGATACTATGCTCATACTTTCAATTCTCTCCGCATGGACGTTTTTTGTCTCAGCACACAGAAACAAACTTTCGTTGACCCAGATGTCACAATCTACTTTCCGACAATATTCCGAACCAAGCGTCTGGGGAACTTATGGTATTCCTGTTATTGGCAACTGCCCAGGAAAATCGGATCAATCACTTATTTCAGGCGACGACTTATCCCTCGGATCATCGCCGTTGTCTCTAAGGTCTTCTTGTGTAGCGTACTATATCATGAGGCATATCACAGACCCTTTCCTATTACCTGAATACTACACCTACACAATCTCGGCATGCCAACTCCCACCGCTACACCAAGCCATGGCCACAACGTAGCACAAGTTCACAGCTGACACTGAGGCCAAACATCCAACATTCCGCTATCCCATCTCATGCATATCCCCTTCCGTCTAGCCGTCCCACAACATTCTAGCAAAGTCTCTCCGATATCCATTACCCGCCGTGTTCCATTCGAGCGGTTGGCCGTGCGCACTAATCTGTTGAGCCTTAATACCAAGTTGAAGCAGGTGATTGTAAAGACGCGGGTAACGGTGGCTGTAGACAGTCAGTACAGTGCACGACACGGCATTGTTACCAATCTCTACCATTCTCTGCGCTTCAACTTGCTCTTTGTAGATTACGACAGGTAGAGGCAGAGGCAGAGGCAGAGATGCACGGTGAAGTTGGGTATGCTTTCGTGACATCGAATGGGGGTGGTCGTCTGAGTGGAAAATCAATGTTCCTGGAGAGGACAGTCATACCTTGAATAAACGGTGAGCGGATGAGGTGGGTGGGGTTGATGGGATGGACGGGAGGATAAGAGGTTCTGGTGTGTGCTTGGGGTGGGTGTTGGGGGAGGGGGAGGGGAGGGGATGGATAGGTGAGAGAGGTAGAGTGTAGGTGTGAGGTAGAATGAATGGAGGGGAACTGTACCCCGCCCCCTGAATCTGGGGAAATAAGCGACATGTACATGTAAGTATATGTCGGGTAGAACCTTGCTTCGTCTATCTTCATCGAGCTTCGCGGATTTTCTCACTTTGCAGATAATTAATAGTTAAGGTAAATGTCTGTCTGTATGCCGAGGTTGCCATTTGCAGTACAGGACCTCACTCCACCGTTATATGGCTCGAGACTTAGAATAAGGATCCCTTCGAATTCCATGCGCCTAGTGTATAGTACTCACGAAATGTGACAATTCTTGCAGCGTTTGACCACTTGCCGAAGCACCTATTAAGGCGCGAAGATGTTCAAGCTTCAGTCATGATCATGATCCAACGTTCGAATTTATATCTACTTACAATCTATGCCGCCAACGCCGTGTCTACCATAGAGTCTAGTCTACTGGGATCTATCAAACACCTTGCTTCCAAACTTCCACACCTGATCAACCCTAAGACTCCTCTTCCCCTTCGCATCAACCTCTTCCTCAAGCACCACTAGATCGGCATCGGCATCGCTCTCTAGACTACCCTTGACGCCGCTCAGGCCCAGCATGGCGGCTGGTGTGGCTGTTACCGCCTTTAGTGCTTGCGGGACACTGGCGCCGGAGAAATTGAGGAAGTTGGACACGCATTCGATGAGGGTGATCGAACTATGGCAAACGTCAGTATATTTTCCCTCCACAGGAGACGAAGAGACAAACCTCCCGGCGATTTTCTCCGTTCCCTCTAATAACAACTGACTTCCCCTTTTCAGAATCCTCTCTCCGTTACCCCACTCGTAAACGCCATCCGGCAGCCCCACAAGATGCATCGCATCAGTAACCAAGATGAAACCCTCCGGGTGCGCGTTGAACGCTATTTTGATACTTGTGGGGTGGAGGTGTATGCCGTCGGCAATAATGCCAAAGTACGGTCTGGGAAGCGACTCTGCGATGCCGAGCACGCCGAAGACGCCCGGGTTGCGGTGGTGCAGGGGCCGCATCGCGTTGAAGAGATGCGTGATCATCGTTGCGCCGGAAGCCACGGCCAGCGATGCGTCCTCGTAGCTTGCTTCAGTGTGTCCAATGCTATACACGATCCCCCTCGCTGTAATATCCGGAATCGTGCGCATCATGGCGCCGATCTCAGGCGCGGCTGTGATTTTCTTGATTTTGGGTGCTTGGAGGGTGCCGGAGAGGGGGTCGAGGGTGGGGTTGATGTTGGTGGCGCCGTACATGGCTTCGAGGTCGCTGAAGCCGTTTAGGGCTGGTGTGATGACTTCGACGGGGTGGATGCCGTTTTTCGTGGGCGAGAGGAAGGGGCCTTCGCAGTGTGCTCCGAGGGATTCGGCGCCGTCTGATGCGATTCGGAGGCCGCCGGATGGGCCGAGATATGGTAGGGCATTGTGGTAGACCTCTTGGGGTTGTGAAGTAAGGGTTGGGAGGTAGGACGTGACGCCTGTTTGAATTATGGACTTGTTGACTTGTCGCAAGGTTTTGCCGTAGCTCGAGGGCTCTTCTGGGATCGAGGAAAAGTTGAATCCGAATGCTCCGTTGAGCTGGACATCAATCAAACCCGGTGAGATTATTCGTCCTCCCAGGTTGATCGTAGCATCCGGTGTTGCATGCGCTCCATAGAAAGCCTCTTGACTCCTGACAATCTTCCCCGTCGCTGAGCTCACCCAGAGATCCTGCTCTACCAGCTCATCACCCTTTACCAGGCGACAATTCGTAAACTTGGTGATTCTCTCATTATTGATCATGGGAACAGCAGAAGGCATGATGACTGAATTTAAGAATGAAGTGAAAGTTCTGAAGATATGAGATTTGCTGTGGTGCAACACCACAATTTACCTTGGAGGACTACATAATGGATAACATGAAAATACAAAAAGCTTCAACTGGCCCTTATTATGGGATGTTCCCACAAGTGACAAGTGGCGGGTACTACTCCGTAAATGACGATGATTCAGAATGTGACATGACTTAGTGACAGGACGAGAGTGGAGCAATAAATCGTGGAGATGTGATGTTATGTTGATGCTAATGTAACGTCTCATCGGTCCGTGGGATTCGCCGTAGTTACCGGGTCTGAAAGCAACGTGTAGTTTGTAAAGAGCAAACGCATCAGTTTATCAAGAGCACCCAAGGAAATGGTTGGAGGCCCTTCAAAGTAATGTGGTACTACTTGGGGACGAGAAGAATTTCATCAGAACCGTTATTGATCAGCTCTGTCCCACTTCCGATGCTTGACCGTGCATAGCATGGATGGGGTGAAGGCGCCAGATAGAAAGTTTCAGGGAGCAACTTGAAGGCTGTTGGGGAAGCACACTGTCCGTTTGCGCATGAAGCAATCTCTACTGAGAGGGTGACGCCAGACTTGTGGTGAAGATGCTGTCTTTGAATAGTCGTCGAGAGGAAAGAGGAGAGAGGTGCTGGTGGTTGGAGTAGAAATATACGTCAAATATGTCTATTCCCGACAATACGCCGTAGCTGCACGTGACCCGCCCCGCAAATACTCTTCTCCTCGGCCATCAATAAGCGCTTACTATCTTACTATCTTGAGCTTATCCATTACACAGTTCCAATCCCCTCAATGAGGCTACCAGAACAGGACAGAACAAAATCATCACGTTCCTTCGCATGGCCAGCACGTTGCGACGGTCCATGAACATGCTCATATGTGAGAAGAGCTTAACGGAGAGGTGTGCAGTTGGCCCGCGCTTATACGAGAACGATCGAGAACCCCCTGCCGCCCTGCTGCCAGGTGACCGGTAGCAGATCGTCAGCCACGGCGGCCCGTTCGAAACTTGTAAAGATGGAGGCGCCCGAAGATGACTTGGACCCGCTCTGGAAAGAGCTCGATTGGTATGTACTGTACTGAGCAGACCAGAAACTTGTACCTGCCTCGCAAGGGACTACTGTACGCTATGTCCCCGTGGGGTGAAGTACCGTATCCTCGACAGCCCAGTCATGCCATGTTGCGCCATCATCCACCATCTTTCCGTGCTTGGTTCGACTTGCTTACGAAGACACGTATCAGAATCATCCCCCGCTTTGTATGATTCTGCGTTGCGTGTCTTCGCGCTAGTAGACCCCTTTTCGACCCAATCCCAACATGGAAGACACTGATGCACTCACTGACGACTTTGACAGGGCAATCGGGGCCTGTTTCTTTATGGGATTTGATGGAACAGAAGTAACTCCACAGATTCGTACTTTGATAGAGGATCATCACTTGGGTGCTATTCTATTAACAACCAAGAATTTGAAAAGTACGTGAACCCTACTTTCTTGCATGTGCAGTCCCCAATATTATAGTCTCGTGCAACCTGAATGTTGGACTAGTTTTGTCCAAATGGACGAATGAGGAAAGGCGGACAGTACCACCGGCCTGCCCTACCAGCTCGAGCCAGGCATCTGAAGTGGGTTGGGCTGTATGGTTGTCTCATCTCATCTTGATATTGCTCATACTCATCTTTTCTTAAACTCCATATCCCACCAACATCTTTTAAAATCCCAGAATCTTATTCAAGCAAAAACTAACATCAACAGCTGCTCAACAAACCGCAAGTCTTGTTCAAGAGTTACAAACAATCGCCCATGATGCTGGCCATCCAGTTCCTCTCCTCATCGCCTTGGATCAGGAAAATGGCGGGGTCAATAGTCTCTTCGACGACGACTATATTTGCCAGTTCCCTAGCGCCATGGGGGTTGCAGCAACGGGAAGCCCCGAAATAGCATATGAAGTCGCCAATGCCACAGGTAAAGAGCTGAATGCCGTTGGCATTAATATGATCATGGGGCCCGTATTGGACGTCTTGACAAATGCTCGATATCAACCTTTAGGTGTTAGAGCTACTGGAGATGATCCTCAAGAGGTATCTCAATATGGAATTGCTGCCATGAACGGCTACAAAGATGCCGGGATTGTCACGTGTGGAAAGCATTTTCCTTCATACGGTAACCTGGACTTCTTGGGATCATCACTTGATATGCCTATCATCACTGAGACACTTGAGCAACTGAGTCTTGGCGCCCTAGTTCCTTTCAGAAATGCAATCAGAGAAGGACTGGATGCCATGATGGTTGGCGGTTGTGCTATAGCTAATGCTGGTAAGCGTTTCTGTGAATCTTTGCTTCAGAACCATTTACTGACCTTACCATGAGGCATGAATGTTATGCATGCTTGTTTGAGTGATCAAGTTGTGGATGACTTGCTGAGAAATGACTTGGGATTCAATGGAGTCACAATATCCGAATGCCTAGAAATGGACGCTCTCAGTCATGATATCGGCGTCAGAGGTGGTACTGTCATGGCAGTGGAGGCAGGTTGTGATCTCGTATTGCTCTGCCGCTCGTTCACAGTCCAATTAGAAGCCATCTCCGGCCTAAAACTCGGAATTGAAAATGGCATGATCTCAAGAGAGAGAATACAAATCTCTCTCAGGCGAATGCTCAACTTAAAGTCAAAATGTACTTCATGGGAGAAGGCTCTCAATCCCGAAGGAGTCAATTACCTGGCAACCTTACACTCTAGTCACTTGGCCTTGTCAACAAAAGCTTACGACAAGTCAATAACAATTATGAGAGACAAAGGCCACCTTCTACCTCTTTCAAATACTCTGTACCCCGACGAAGAGCTGCTACTTCTCACACCATTGGTCAAACCTTTACCAGCCTCAGCTGCGACAAAAGCAGTAGCCGATGGACCAGGTATTCCATCGGAACACGATAAATGGGCGCATAGATCATCCATAATGAGCGGAGAAGGCGTGTTTAGAGAGCTAGGAAGATCATTGGCACGGCAAAGACATGGGAAATTACTACACACCTCGTACACAGCCAACGGAGTCCGGCCAGTCCACGAGAATCTGATCAATAGAGCGGCTGCTATTATTATCATCACAGCAGATGCGAACCGTAATCTGTACCAAAATGGATTTACGAAGCATGTGGCAATGATGTGCTCGATGCTATCTGCTGGTGGGAAGAAGAAGTCACTGATTGTAGTTTCTGTCAGCTCGCCGTACGATTTTGCTATGGACAAAGCAATTGGAACATATGTCTGTACCTTTGACTTTACTGAAACAGCTATGAGCGCATTGGTCAGAGCCCTATTTGGCGAGTTCGTTCCACAAGGCACCTTACCGGGCACACTGCGCAAGAGTAGGAAAGTTCAAAAGTCAAGACAACATTGGCTGGTTGAGAGCTGGAACAGAGATCGTGATCACCGAGGTCTGCTAGCTCTCATCAAAACAATGGAGAAGACATCACCACCAAATCAAATATGCGCACTATCAGGTGCAACAGCTGCATCGTTCGAATTAGTAAGTAGTCTCCCTCAACATCTTAATTCCTCAGGGCAAGTATTAACAGCCAAGTCCAACCCTTCCGAATCCGGTGAACCAATCGAAGAGTCCCACTACGTAGTTCGCAACAGCAGCACCCAAGCTCTCTTCGGCTTCTGCTCCACCTACTTCTACGCCTCCACCGGCATGATCGGCTCTCTCTTCGTCGACCCCGCGAAACGCAACCTCTCCATCGGCCACTCGCTACACCAACGCGCCGCCCGCGGCCTTCTCCAAAAACGCGGCATCAAGAAACTACAACTCGGTTCCGGACTCCCCGGCATCTACCTAGGATCCCGATGAGCGATTTATCCGAGGGCGCGCGCTTGAAGCGGTGGTTCGCGAACAACGGATGGGATATCCTGGGACCGAGATTACTGTATACTCTGACGATTAGAAATCTATCGCATTGGCAGCCGCCCGAGGGCCTTCTGCAGAGTATCCAGCGCGTGAGCTTTGCATTTGATCTGATCCACGGGAGCGAGAACTCGGAGACGGTGCTGGAGCACGTGCGGTACAACGCTGGGCCCGAAGTCCTCGAGCTGTACCGGCTTGCGCTTGAAGATCCCAAGGCGTGCGGGATCGTGAGGGCGAAATCCCCGGTCGACGGCGCGTTGGTCGGGACTGTGATTATCTGTCGCCAGGAAACACCGCTTGCGACGTACTTACCTGTGCTGCAAGCAGCGGGCGATACCGTGGGTGGGATCTTGGCGCCCGTTGTGCCGAGTAGTCCGCAGGCGGCGATTGTGCTGCAGGGCCTGGCGCTGCTGGGTATCAGGCAGAATAAAGCGCATAGGGCGAGTACGTGTGTGTTGAACTGGGTGGCGGGTGAGGAGCGGGATACGCTGTTGGGGATGGGCTTTGATGTTTTGGATGCGTTTGAAGAGCTGAGTTGTAAACCGGAGACTGTGAGTTTTTATTCCTCGAGTAGTAGATGACGCGTATAGTTGGCTGACTGACTTGGAAATAGTTTGGTGGTGCGAGTTTAGGGTAGGGAGGGTTGATGGGGGTTTGTTTCTTTAATACCTAGGTCTATATAACGAATTTCACCTGTATTTCCCCCCTGCCATCCTGAACTGAAACTCGGAAATCGAGTATCCATCACTATCCTAACGGCTACAACCAACAGTGTCATCCATGAAGCCGTGATTCACATACCCCCCTAAATCAACTCCCACGGCTCGTCCCAATTACAACGCCTTGGCAAGCATCCCAACTACGATTTCATCATACAGTTCATGCAGAAAACCCTCCTCCTCGACTGTCGCTAATAAATCCCAATCAACAGTATTACACGATATATCGACGAGCGATGAGCGAGCCCTGTACACTTCCGATTCGGAAACCTCCTTGACTCACTCACCAAGCTCGAATTCCATTGATCAAAACGCTTCGGAACCGTCTTCGGGCAGTCGACATCACGGCCCATGACTTGACATTATGCGTGATGAGGTTGCAGTGTTTTAGTGAGTCGGTATTTATTACCATTCGACTTGGCTTTGATTTGCAATGCGAGTTCGGAGTTCATATATACAAGATGTGCTATATGCTTGCGCTGGGGATTCTGAAGCGTGGTTTGCGTAGCATGGACTATTTTGAGGACACGAACCTTTTATCACACGATATGTAGCTTTTGTACGGAGTAATCATGAGTTTAGTTGCGCTAGTGGTGTGAGTCCAAGCAAAAGATAGCGCGAATGAATGCTTCATCGACTCTTACTGCCGAGAATGTCTTAGCTATGATGGCGGTAGAGTTCATGATGAGTATCGTTGTTTTGATTTCTAGATATCGGGGTATCTGTATACGGGCCATCCTCATCCCGATGTTCATACATTAGAGTACATGTATACGAAGATTTAACACCAGTCGATGACTACGCATACGTTACGAGGTTCTGAAAGACTGGACCCAATTGTGGGATTTCTATATAATATAGGTTGCACGCCCCTGGACATGCTGGCAAAAGAGGAGAGGGGTGCTCAAGCTTAAGTAGCCTATGATTTGCAGAGAGAGGAGGAATAGGCGGGGAAAAAGAAGATTAGAAAGACTTCTTGAACCCTTCGATTACTAGGATTACCTTTGCATTATGGATAGTTAATAGCTGCGATTTGAATATATTTAAAGTTTTCGTTTGAGACTACTTGCTTCCGGGCTTCTATCAAGTACTATATAAGTAGTGAGGCATAACTGCTTTATCTAATCCAACCCAAAATACATTAATAGTCAGCGCTATATATAATTGCTAGAATACCTAATTCGTAAGAGCCCCCTCAATACAATGCCTTAAAACAGAATACTATGAATAATAGAACTCTACCTATACCACAAACCGATTCAAATCCAATACAAACCACAAGCATACTCGTAACATACATACAAAATGCCGAAACCCGCAAAACACAACACGTGAACAATTCGAAGGATACTCGTGATAAGAAGATCATAATAAGGCTATGTCAACTTACCCGCAGCTGTGCATCCAGCATGCAACCACAACCTCATCGTGTAACCCCAGAAAGCCTTGAAATCAGCCTTGCCAACACATCCACCCATCAATTCATCTCATCCCATCTCATCCCATCTCACCCGCCCCCTCATTTTCCCCTAAATCCCGAGTCCTTCTCTCCCGAATCCAAACTAAAACCCCAATCCCAACCACCCACCCCACCCCATCCCCTCCCATCCCCTCCCCAATGGCCGAACTCCTCGCCATCGCCGGGGGTATCTCCAGTTTCCTAACCATCGCAGAAGTAGCATCAAAGCTAGCACGCGGCTGCACCACATTAATCAGCGAAGCGAAACACGCACCGAGAGACGTTAAAAAGCTTGTACTCGAGCTCGAAAGCTTGAGTCATATCGCGGGGGGTGTTGGACGGGTTGGCGGGGATGAGGGGGATTTAGGGTTGAAGGAAAAGGTTGACGGGGCTGTGAGGGGGGCGCTGGAGAGGTGTGTGGAGGTTGTGGGGGAGTTGAGGGGGGTTTTGGATGAGTATGTGAATAGTGAATAGTAGTGTGGTTTGAGATGGTGCTGATGCTGATGGTTTGTAGGTATGAGAAAGGTTTTCAAAAAGATGGAGTGGAGTTGTGGTGGGAGAAAGTTAGGGTTGTGAAGGGGAAGAAGGGGGTCGTAACTTTGCTCGAGAAAATCGGACGGGCAAAGGTTGATTTGGTGCTGGCGCAACAAAATGCCTCCAGGTAAAGCTAGCCGCAGTTTCGTTCTCTTTCCTTTATTCTTCACCTCGAGGGATTCAAGGCCGATGCTGATTGTCTTGAATCATCGATAGCATCGTTGCGCAATCCCAAAGTGGCACACTCGGCACGATATCCCAGTCCGTAGACCACATCCATAACGCAACCGTGGAGACTTCAACAAAGATCAACAACACACTGGACCAAGGGAGAGAGATCTTGGCAATCGGAAAGACGACGGAACAACAGACGCGGGATTCAGAGATCCAGCGCCGACAGGACTTTCAAAACGGAATGAGACAACTGGAAGCAATGTCAAACACACAGGACCGCGGTTTCAGCCAAACTTCCCAAAGACTGGCCACTGTTCAGGAAGGCATTATCAGCACTTCAGCAAAACTCGACAATAACTTGGAGCGAACACAGGCTGTTTCCACCGTTACGGAGAGAACGCATCAAGGTGTGGTTGGATTGGAAAGAGGCCAAAGAGATAGTTTCCAGGTACTCCAATCGATACAGCGACAAGCTGGGGAGATGTCTGCCGTTATGAGCAATCCCGAGGCGCTCGCTAGAGTTTTCGCTCAAGCTCTTATCATACGGGATAGGGGACAAGAACGGGACCAAGTGGTTGAAGTGGAGAACCATGCTGATGCGGCGGTTCCAAGCGACAATACTGAACGTGTGTCATCTCAAGGCTCACTAGTCACTTCGAGGAGAGGTGCTCACAGGAAGCGAGTCTCGTACACACAATACTTCTATACTCGATATTTTTCTGTGGAATCTACCACCTGGGAAGAGGTCCCAGACGAAGAAAGCTCAGGACTGGGACTGGACTTGTCGAAGGCAACCAAGACTTGCACCACTTTCCGGTCCACACTACCGTTCTTCAGGCGAGCTCTCTACTACACGACGACTGGAACCGTTGGGGATCCATTGTATGAGAGAACGCTCAGACCAGTCATGCTCTTTTCAGAGGATTCTGCGATCTGGAAAGCCTGTAAAAATCACGATGTCGACGAAGTTCGCAGACTCTTCGTCTCTGGGGAAGCTTCACCCTTCATGGAAAACGAGTACGGAGATTCTCTTCCAGAAGCTATGATCTGGTATAAACATCGTGTGATCCATCGCCATGGTCATAAAGGAAGTAAAAATATTATACCCCTTTTCGACCTCTTGTTCCAAGCCCGCAGAAGAATGGGTACTCGCATCAGCCCAATTGCTACACGCTCCCTTCTCCTTGAAGCTTTAACTTTGAATAAGAATACAATTGGAAGAGAACGGGCAGCTGCCTTACCCCACGTTATGCGACTAATTATTCAACATTCTTCTGACAACCCACTCGATTTTTACCTGCCCTCTAGGATCATCAATTACAACAATATCCAACATCCGATCATCACCACCATTACCCAGCAATCAACTTGGTCACTCGACTTGAAGCCTCAGATAGATCTCCACGGGTATGTTAATGAGAACACGCGACATATGCTAGAGGATCCCAAGGCGGATTACTTGAAAGTGCTTCTTGAAAGTGCAAAGCATTATCGTACGTTTTTTTATGATGGTAGCTTCAGAAGTGATTCAGTTATTGGATTACTGGAACTTGCATTAACAACTACAAGAGACGACCTCAGGGAGTGCTGCACGAATCGGCTGAAGCTTTTTATAAGCACGCCAAAATTCCATCGATTTGTAGGGGAAACTAGGTCGGAGTTTGACCACTTCATTATAGCTGAATCAAAGGACTGCTATGAGAATCATCTTGATTTCGAGAATGAAGGATGTTTAGGGAGGTTTGCGATTCGCAATGGGTGTCGGCCACTTTTAGAAGATGTTTTCCGAGAAATTGGCTGGCGAGACATCGAAATCGACGACTTCTTTGACAAGGAGACATTTTTTGGTGTCCCAGGCCTTCTCGACGGTCAGATTATCTACGAAACAGCTCAGGATGCTAAACGACAGTTCATAACCAATTTGTGCGATGGAGCCTTCACAAAAATGTCGTCAAATGAAGTGGGGTTAATTACTCGTCAAATGGCCATTTTAATACTAGGGCCGGATGACCAGGATGACTCATGGCGACCTTACTACTGTCGTTATATCACGGACACGATAGAAGCGGCAAACGTAGCATTCCTCTCGAAGAACATCCCTGGAAGCTGGCCAGAAGAGGGGCAAATCAGACTAGTCCCTGGAGTCGATTTCAAGATCGGTGGCCCCTCTTCCCATTTCTCCCCCAAAGATTATCGAAGGTTCGAGAAGTTGATCCTCTCCTGGTATCGCGACTATATAGACCCAGATTTTGTGATCGATCTGCCGGACGAGGATTCCTACGAATCATCCCTCTCAGAAGAATATGACAGCGAAGAGGATTCGACTTCCGAAGAAGAATAGATCTCCCCAGCATCATTCCAATCGAAGCACTCTTCGAGAGCAACCACAACTATGCTCCATTCAAAACAGCCGCAACCCCAGAAAAAGCAAAACAAAAACTCCAAAACCAACACGCTATCTCCAAGCCTGCGCATCCGAATCGACTTTGAAATGATCGACAACTAGTCAACACGACAGACACTCCACCAAACACGAAAAGCAACACAAGACAGCAAACACAACTAAACATACGATACAGGACAGAAAATCACGCATCACCACGCGCATGAGAATGAATCTCGCTTTCGATGGTTGGTGGGAGGAAAGGTGGTAGGGTTGGAGTTGGGAGGAAGAAGAGATGGAGAGCGGATGGAGATGGAGACGGATGGAGGTTTGAGGTGGAGAGGGAGGGGTGGCACTTGCCGAATACAGTACAGTAACTTACAGTAAAAGGACAGCATAATAACAAGGTACGTCACGAGACTGAAACGAAGCGGGGAGCAGGAAGGCAGGGGCGAGATGGACTGGCTTTTCAGTATGAAATTTTAACTTGGATCTAAATTTGAACCTGGTATATAATTTTCGTCATGTCTTGTTTCTACAATTTACAATTTCGCCATCCCCCCTCTTTCTCTCCCTACACTGATCACCGCATTCAACACGTGCAATTTATCCCACACAGCCACCTCCTACCTGCCCCTTCCATCACCATCACCATCATTCATCATTCACACCCTAAAACGCAGCAATCCGACTCCCCATACGATCCGGCACCAACTCCGGCGTATGGCTACGAACCGGATACTCCGTCGCCGGCGCGCAAGCAACGTACTAGTAAGGGGCTGCGGGGACAGGATACTCGGTTCTTCCTTGGCCGGTGTAGTCGTGGCTGGTTTCGAGGGGCTATATGTAGAGTTGAGCGCGGTGGTGCGGGGACCGGTGCGGATTTTCGAGGGGAGGATTTGTTCGAAGCCCTGGGAGGAGGCTACTGCTTCGATGGATTTGAAATACTGGTTTTGCGTTAGCTGGGGATGATTTTTATGTGGGGGAGGGGGAGATAAATTACTTTGACGGTTTTGACTTGTAGTTCGAGAGTAGCGTCTTCGTCGACTACGATCATGGGGTGGGGGTGTAGCTGTAGACTCGATAGCGTCCACATGTGGTTCACGCCATCTTCGATACATTTCTTGAGCGCGAGGGATTTATGCGCGCCTGTGATAATAATCACCACCTCCCTTGCCTCCAGCACAGTTTGCACACCGACAGTGAGTGCCATCTTCGGTACTTTATCTAGATCGTTGTCAAAGAACCGAGAGTTTGCAATTATGGTATCGTACGCCAGCGTCTTGACCCTCGTTCTCGACGCAAGGGAAGAGCCGGGCTCGTTGAACGCAATATGACCATCTGGACCGATCCCACCAAGGAAGAGATCAATGCCGCCGGCTTTTTTGATGGCGGCTTCATATTGCACGCATTCTGCCTCCAGATCGGGGGCATTGCCGTTCAGGATGTGGATATTGGAGGGGTGAACGTTGACGTGCGAGAAGAAGTGTTTGTACATGAATGTATGATAGCTTTCGGGGTGTTCGCGCGGAATGCCAATGTATTCGTCCTATTGAAGTGCTGTTAGTGGGGCTGCGCGAGGCTGAGAAGGGATGGAAGGGGGTGTATTTACCATGTTAAAGGTAACGACATTTTCAAAGGAGATTTCGCCGGCTTTGTATTTCTGGACGAGAATTTTGTAAATTCCGACGGGCGAGGAGCCGGTTGGGAGGCCGAGGACAAAGGGGTGTTCTTTTGTTGGGTTGAAGGCTTGGATTCTGTCTGCACGTATATGTTAATATTTGGGGGCCAAAATGCGGGGCAGAAGACGTACCAATGACATACTTGGCAATATAGGATGATGCCTGTGTCGGATCGTCTCTGATGATGAGCCTCATGTTGGAAGGTTGGATTGTGTTTCTGGGTTAGTGGTTCTAGAAGAGTTTGAAGATTTGTACAACTAGATGTTGAGGTTCCTTCAGGTAGAAATGTATATTGAGAAGCAGAAACAGCACAGAGAATATCAGAAATTTGACAGTAGGACACGTAGTAATGGGAACTTCCTTACGTTGCTGCGATGAACCATCAGATCTTTACTGTCGTGAGCTTCATACCCACATGTGACATTCTTCATTGGGCAGGGTTTGCCATTGACAAGTAGGTAGCATAGGAGGGGAGGTTGGCTAAAAGTTTGAAGAGTACGGAGGTACGGTAGGTACGGTACGGTATGGAACGTCACCGTCGAAAACACCCCATTGTCGACTGATACTTGACCCTACGCTACGGCATATTCGGGACAGTATAGTATGCTTGCTGATCGTGTGAAACCTTCATGGCGGGCGGGTACTTTGAGACGACACGGCCTGTCTGCGGGGCAATTATAGCAAGTATAGTTTGGATCTGGTCCATGTGGCCATTGAGAGTTTCCAGGCAGTTGTCCAGCTCAATTCCGTATAGCATATAATGGTAATGGTATTGGTATTGGGTCAGGGCCGAGACTTGGCATCTTAATATGGATATTCATAAAGTAGATGAGAGAACGTTGTGAGGTTGGTTGTTGCAGTGCAGTGCAGACCCTCACCTCACTAGAGACGCGAGGCGATTATTAGCGGGTGCCACTTAGATAAGCGGTAGCCATCCAGGCCAAGGGCAAACTCACTCGTTACTCCCAACAGCTGTAACGTTGCTTTTCACTCGACACCTTTCAAACCTCAACATGCGCTGAACCACGGACATGTAAACGAGGACGAGGACGAGTCCGAGTATCCCGACCTGGGATACGGTACAGCAATTGGTGGCAGCGCTCGTACCGCTATTCCTATTGCTTTCATTGCTGTTCACCGTCAGTCTGTCACTGATCCAGGGTGCAGAGTCTAGGCATGGCCTTGTATAAAGCCGCATCAACACAACCAACCAAGCACCAAACGCAGGGGAGGGAAGCCCGGGAGGAATACCATTGCAGCAACAGGATGCTATTCTTGGTGTCCCCATACTGGGAAACGCACTCACTCTATTTCGGGTCCAACTGACCAGTAGAGATTGCCAGAGCCAGCGGAACGGACCCACACTTGCAGAAGCTCCAAAATCCGTTCTTTCTTTCACTTCTGTTTCCTTTACATGAAAACTGCGCTACTGCTATTTTCAATCCTAACGATGTTACACTCTCTGTTGGGCTGAAAACCTCCTCTCACCCTATCAAGCCACGTAATCGTTATGGTGCAATAACTTTCTCATCTCAATGCCCGTCAGAAGCTAGTCTTCCCAGTCCTTATTTATCTATTATTGTCTTTACATGTTACTCGGCCCCTTCGAAACGCATCCAATCCGTTCCCCCATACGCGTCGTACTACTCGCGACCTTCCCTCCTTAGACTCGGTCGCAGTTGTCTGACATTCTCTTTCAACCATTACGAAACATACGGTACGGTACCGTGCCCCTACCCGACCTTGCATTAATCTCGGGAATCTGGCGCAATGCAACTGCTACAGCAATAAACATTTCAGCGTGGTAAGGTTATGGAGAAGAGACCTGACGCAACAACCCGTACTCGTCGATCATACTACATTAGTCCCGCCTCACAGCCCCGCTACACTTAAATATCTTCTATATGTATCAACACTCGATGACATGCAGCCGTTCATTGCTGCAATGCTCAAGGTACGACAGGCCTTCTACGCTGCCATTATCAGGAGTTTGCTGAGGACGAAGTCTGTCCTCCAAACTATCCTGAATATCTGGATTGCGCCTTCCATTATCAAGAACACGAATGTTGATCAGAATGGCGATATTGGTGGGGGGAAGAAGCAGATGTATGCAAAATTCATAGCGAATGTTGAGACCGCCTTTGGAGAATCCAGGGAGAAGTCGAGGCTGGTGGCCTTGTCTGATGGGTTAAGGGCTCAATTTGGGGAGAGTTTATTGGACCATCCGATGAATATGCTCCCGTCGTACAACCATCAACTTCCCACCGGAGATGAATGTGGGACCTATCTCGCCCTCGATGTTGGGGGATCAACTTTCCGGGTTGCTTTGATTGAGCTTTCCGGGCGTGGAAGTGTCGGGGAGGAGACCACGATTTTGAAAATAGATTCTTACAAAATCTCAAGTGCTGTGAGGCAGCTGAAGGGTGTTTTGTTTTTCGACTGGATGGCCGAGCGCATTTCACAGACTCTATCAGGTCAGGATGAGGGTCATGATATGTCTAGCGCTCCTCTGTCCATGGGAATGTCATGGTCATTTCCAATTGAGTATGTATATCATTATCCTTATTTAAGCAAGTCAGCTGACAAGTTCAGGCAAACCTCACTTCGAAGTGGACTTCTCTTGAGTATGGGCAAAGGATTCCTTGCAGCTCATGGCCTTCTTGGAAAAGATCTTGGCGATCTCATTCAAGAATCCTGTTCCAAGAAGGGTCTCAACGTTCAACTGAACGCTATCGTCAACGACTCTTCTGCAACTCTGCTCTCCAAGGCATATCTGGACCAGACTACTCGCTTTGCGCTCATTGTAGGCACTGGACTAAACGCTGCTGTGCATCTACCAGTACACATGTTCTCTCCTCCCAAATTCGGCGTTCGACCAGATAGCTGGCACGATGCGGCCAAACATGTCATCGTCAACACAGAACTCTCCATGTTTGGCGGTGGAATCCTCCCGAGCACGAAATGGGATGAGAGGCTAAGGGCTACGCATCCTATGCCTGACTTTCAACCGATGGAGTATTTCGTCAGTGGAGGTTACTTGGGAGAGATCGTTCGCTTGGTGTTGGTCGATGGTATCCAGACAGCAGGACTGTTTGGAGGCATCGTACCACCCAGTCTGAGAGAGCGGTACTCGCTAGACACCGAGACTATTTCTCATATTGAATCGTAAGTATATTCCATTCTGATATTCAAAAAGCTTTGCGCTAACAAATGGCACAGTGACCGAAGCACATCGCTCTCCTCAGCGCGACGAATCTTCCTCTCTCGACACCCAACATCCTACCCGCCTACACAAGCTGATATGCATGCTATTCGACTCATCGCTTCGCATGTCACTTACCGAGCATGTGGCGTTCTCGCAGCAGGCACCCACGCGTTGTGGCAACTGCGAAACGAAGCCGAGTCTATTCCTGCAGACGAATCCTCACACACTCTGGTAGCATACAACGGGTCAGTGCTGGAGAACTACCCGAGGTTCAGGGCAACTTGCCAGGAGCAACTCGACGCGTTGGTAGAGGCGACGGGTGGAAAGAGAGGGTTCGTAGAATTAATGTATGCGGAAGAGAGCAGTCTTCTTGGAGCGGCGGTTGCGGTTGCATGTTCTAATGGGTAGGGTTTTGCACGAAAAGGAACGATCGGGGCATGCATAATTTACGGTACATATATAGCATTGCTGGTGTTTTGGGAAGAGATGATGGCATGATATTATTTACATTTGAAATGAGATACACGACAAACCCGAGAAATGGATGAACTGAAATGAAACGAGGCGCAGAGAAAGGGGGCTTTCAACACGTGAAAGCTTGTTCCATGATTCCATCCTCCTTGCCCCACGCTGAGAAACAAGGCATCTATGCCTCAATCCATCGATCTCTTCCTCTTTCAACAAATCACATGGAAAATGAATCAGCAGTAGTAAGCCATGTCCATGTCAAGAAGCTCCGGTTCGGCCTTGTTCCGGTGACAGTTTTCGCGGTCCTTTTCTTTCCTTTCCTTGGTGCGGTGTGGGGAAACATGGTGTCTTCTGCGTACAAGTAGAGATCTCGAACCTGGAAGATGCGGGGTGGAACAAGCTAGGTACTGTAGGGGGCAGGATGACCATCTCGCGTGCATACTGCTGAGTCGGATGAACAATCATAAAGTACAACCAAGTTGCTACAGTACACCAAGTAGTACAAGTAACAATGAAGATATCGCGAGAGATACCTGGTATCTGGTGCTGGTACATTACATTATGTAGTCCCTTCCCTGATCTCCCTTCCCTCTCCTTCCTAATCGACTGCAGATCATCTGTGGGGGGGTTCCTTGGGGATTCGATCCAGTAAAGATAACGAGTGAGAAGGCCGAGATAGTGAGAGAGGGCCCTAGAAGCCACACTTGCAGCACCCTGGACTGCACGAATCAGACGTTTGTCGCACCAAAACCATACTACATACTCTCTAATCCGGATGCCCTCTTGCTCTCTTCCCCTTTCTCGCTATTTATCCATATGCAAATTCAAATGCAAATGCAGATGGATAGACAGACACAGACACTGTTACACGTTCCAATATACGACCCAAGCTTTGCCTTGCCTTGCCTTTTGACATACGGAGGTAGAGCGAGTTATCAATAGAAACATCTAAGCCTTCTTTCTCTCCTGCAGTCAGGCTGAACCACACCACATCCTCCCACTCCTCCAATAACGCGGAGATCATATAACCACCATCGCGGCTCTGACTAGTTCTTTCAACGGCTTTTCAACCTCAACTCTCACATCCCTCCACCACAGCCCTACCTACATTACATCTGTATTTATACACATATTAATTATCTACTTTCACATACTGCTTGGAAACAATAATGCGCACAACTATTAGACTTCTTACCGATGCTTCAATCTACTACCCGCCGCCCCAGCGAACTCCGAGTTCCCCATCGTCATGCTATGGCAGGCTATGATACTCTGACCATGAGCTCTGCGCCGAACGACATTCTGCGATTGAGCGCCCCGGACACGGGCCGTATGGTTACCATGGATCCATTCGATCATAATCTTAATTTTGAGGGGGATGGATTATTGTACGTCCCTTATTCTCCCATACATATCCCACAATTAGAATGAAGGATCACATATATATGTATCCGTTCAAGGAACCAAGCTGACCTCACCGTCCAAAGCGGACAACCCAGAGACGAACTCCACACCACCGGCCTCCCCCTCCCCTTCACGCCCTCCTACGAACTCTCCGACGCCTTCTCCACCACATTCGAAGACCCTTTTTCCTACCAATCAGGCCCTTTCGAATCCCTCCTCGATAATCCCAATAAACCCAGCACCCAAGATGGCGACGATGGCGCCGCCCCCCAAGACCTCGACAACAAGCTTCTCGGCTTCGGAGCCCCCATCATGAAAGCCCCCCTCCTGGATGACCGCGGCCAACAAACATGGCCACAGATGACCGCAGAACTATACGGAATGTTTTTCGTCGCGGAAGATGTGTTTGGGGGCGACACGGCGGGGCGACCGATGGAGTTGACTTGTTACCGGCGGAATCTCTTTCAGATCTCGGGCTCCGTGACGTTATCGAGGAATGTTACGCATTTGGTCAATGAGCAGGGGCAACAAATACCGTTATATGACCTCACGGCTACGATATCAGCGTTGGAGAGTATAGAGGGCAAGAGCACGGAAATTATATCCGTGCCATGGAAAACATCAACGGGGTCGTCGAGTGACGATAAAGCAGGCGCCGCACCGCCGAAATGGCCGCTGGATCTCAGCACGAACCCGGAATTAGATCCCCTTTCTGTCTCGATACCTATAGCCTGGAAACGCCTGCAGTTCAAACACGCAACTGCGAATAACGGGCGGCGCAAAGGTCTACAGCAACATTATGTCATTCAGATAAACCTCATGGCTACTCTAGCTACAGGTGAGAATTTCCAGTTGGCGGAGATTCAGAGTGGGCCGATTATTGTAAGGGGCAGGAGTCCGAGGAATTTCGATAGTAGGAAGGATGTGCCGCTTTCTGAGAGGAAGTTGGAACCCAAGCAGAGGGCTATGAGTGATGCTTCTGGGAGTACGGCTGTTCCTCAGGTGAAGGTTGATCCCGCGGTGTCAAATAGCTCGTATCGATTTTATGCCTTGAATGCTTTACAGGTTTGTTTCGCGTTTTCCCTCTCGTTCATCCAAATACTGATGCGAGTAAACAGACACCACTTGATCTCCCCGACTGGTCTAATTCCAACTCAATCCCCTCCAGCACAACATCCCCCGAAACCCACAGGCCCTCCAAAAAGCCTACTCTTTCCACCAACAACACCCACTCATCCCGTCCCCCCGTCCCGAAAACAAAATGGAAATCTGAAAACACCACCCCCGTAAAAGCCAGTGCGGCCGCGCCAATCGATCTCAGTCTGGTCGATGACGAGTATGGACGCAAAGAAGTAGGGCGGAGCGGTGGGGAGAGTCCGCTCGTTAGGAAAAGCAGTCATGGAGCTAAGGCAGCGGCGAGTCCTGAGAATACGGATTTGTTATATGAGTATTTTCCGTTGAGTTTAGATGATTGGTAAGTTTGAAAGCCTCTGTTTTTAATTAGAAGTGGAGTAAAAATGGGGGGTTGGTGCTAACGTGAAGCAGGATGCCACCTGTTGATGCTATATACCGACCCCATGTCGTGCATCATACTATCGTACCCCCGGATTTAAAGGCGCAACAGGTGAAGAATAAAACGAAACGATACTTTTCAGCAGACGATTGAAAGAAAGAGAGAAAGAAAGAACGGAAAGCCTTCTGGAGGAAGTATATGCCAGAATTCGAGGAGCAGAGAGGCAATTTGGTTCTCTTCAATAGAGGAAGAAGAAGAGGACAAGAAAGGATGGAAATAATCCGGTAATTGCCAAGGGCGGTTGAAGTACAAGGGCCGGCTCAAGGAGTAAAGGCATACAGTAGAAGAAGAAGAATCTGGCCTAGCGTACCATATCAGTAATGGTAATTGTGCAAAGGAGTGCAGAAGAAGGTACTGCGATTGAGGGGTGGGAAATCAGCGAGCATCACGCCGGGAACAGTCCAATAATCATAGGATATGATATGACACGATACGATACGGAATGAGATAGATTTTGTACAAGGCCCCGCTTCATCGTCGTTATTTCTCTTGTAGGTCGTGAGGTTTGCGGAATCGGGGCAGTTATGGCAAGTAAAGAAGACCCTGACATGAATTCAAAGGTCCATGGCTTTTTCATTTCCGTCTTTGTTTTGCCCAGTGGTTAGAGTATTGTTTCCGCTTCATGCATTTTCTATAAAGGGACTACTATTTCTTCTATGGTTTGCATGGTGCATTAAGGGATTGCTTGCTAGCTAGCTATTAAGCTATGAGATTAGGAAGTGTGACAAGAGGATATTGTTCTCTGGACAGCATGTAAGCATTGCCGTTGACTTAACCACCTTTCACAAAACCTAACATCGCATAGGTAGTACTCCGCCCCTCCATCTCACACCTCTTCTAAGGTAATCGAGGGCGGATCCGATCATACGCCTCTCTTCTCCCCCTCGAGCTCTCTATCACCTCATCCGCTCCGTGTCTCTGATTTTTATCACACAGTTAAAATCTCTCGGCCTCACACTAAGTCATAGTCATCAACATTGATCATACGTCTCGCCTCCGGTCTCGAAATCATTCGCCACCACAGCGAAATCGTATTCGTCGCCAGCGCTTCATCGGGACAAATCTTACCCCATACAAAAGCATATGTCGTATTGATGCGGGTGCTCTTGGTCTGAAACGCGAAGGGGGGTGGGGCGGGAGAGGGGGAGTATTCACCGTTCATGCTTATGTTCCAATGAGACGCCTGCACGACCGTGCGCTCAGGAATCACATAGCCGTTCCGCTCAAAGCGCCGTGCTCGCATGCGGAATCGGAATCCCAAACGACGTTACGGGCCGTGATGTACGGCAGCGCAGGCTCGTCCGATCACGGAGCGCGCGGCGGATAGGATGTACGGGTGCGTTAACAGGGCACCAGGGGCTAGGAGGAAGGTCGATAGCAGACGTGGTGGTGTTGAGCTCGCGCCCCGGGGATCTGAGCTGCGTGAATGCGCGGGGTGACATGTCCTTCTACGTCCAGGACAGCAGCGTCTTCGTCAAGCTATCTCCTACGCCCGCACATCCTCCACCAGCCGCGTCTTCGTCGCCCATGCGTCTAGCGTCTCTTCCACGGCGCGAGGAAGTCCGGCATGTATAGGTAGGAGAGCCGGGAGCGTGCGGGAAGGCGCGGTGGAGGGAATTCTGCACTTGGGCTTGTCGCGCACCACCCACGCTGCTGGAGAGCGTGGTGATGGAGCGAGCGGTAGAACTATGGATATATATCTTCATCTGAACTTTTGCGCTTTTGCGCTTTTGCCGAAACCTTATTTCAACGTCTGTTCGATGCGATGTGCAACGAAAATTGGTGGCGTGGTGTGTATGTGTATGTGTGAATAGAGTCGGCGGTAGGTGGAGGGGAGGCGATTTAATGGTCGGTGGTGGGGGCGCGGTGGGTTTGCTTGATTACGGCGTAAGCGGCGGCGCGGCAGGGATTTCTTCTGGATATGATATGAGATGTTGGGTTTGGAGATAGGGTGGTGGTTTTAGGTGCTGTAGACGAATCGAATGCACTCGGTGTAGATATCAGTGATATAAAGGGCTTCGAGACCTGCCTCTTGATGTGATGGGGTTATGTGCGTACAGTGGATGAAGGTATCGCCACGGTGCTGGAGAGCATGTTGATGAGCCGCTATACGCTGTGTTAAGATGATATTAGCCGCGTACCGCTCAAACGAAACGCCCTTTTCTACTGCACGCCCGCGCAGCCGACTCCCTTCGCATCCTGCCTCTCCACACACCCCTTCAACAGTGCCGGTCGCTGGTGCTGCGCCTATTCCCTGCGTGAGCAGCCCCGTGCCCGCGTAGTATGTTTCCGAGAGCATGACAAG
>QGMF01000438.1:0-31929 GCA_007821475.1 Lachnellula arida | reverse complement strand
CTGGAGGTGGCGCGGCGCTTTGGAGCGGATTTCGGCGTGGATTATAATCATGCGGGGTGGGCGGATGAGGTTAAGAAACTGACGCCGGGGGGCAGGGGCGTGGATATTGTGTTTGATCCGGTGGGGTTGGTTGATAAGAGTACGAAGTGTATTAGGTGGAATGGGCGGATTCTGGTGATTGGGTTCGCGGCGGGGAGTATTGAGAAGGTGGCTATGAATAAGGTGTTGTTGAAGAATATTAGTCTTGTGGGGTTGCATTGGGGGGCTTATGCTATTCATGAGCCGGAGAAGATTGCGGAGGTTTGGGAGGGGATTTTTAGGTTGATTGCGGAGGGGAAGTTTAGGGGGACTGTGTTTACGGATAAGGAGTTTGTGGGGTTGGAGAGTGTGGGGGAGGCGTTGGAGGCTTTGGGGAGTAGAGAGACTTGGGGGAAGGTTGTTGTGAAGGTGCCGCAGGAGGGGCAGAGTAAGCTATAGATCTTTTGTAGAAATGAGCAAGTGGTCACTCGGCATGGTGGGTACTGAATGATAGCGAGTGATGTTGTGGCATGACTGATGATGGTATCTATTCCCAAGTACATTTTAACTGAACATACCTCTTCGGTATACAGGTACAAAAAACACATCGCTCCGTTTCGCTCGCCGAATTGCATGCATCAATCATGACATCTGAAACCAGTCCAGCCACAGCTCGATCCATTATATAGAGGTGTAAAAGTAAGATTTTTACTTAGAAATGCTCTTTCCAGAACGAGAAGTTGACTTCCCGGACTGTTGCCTTTTTACATGCTTTCTTGATCTCGCGCGCTGCTACATTGGGTCCTGTCACGGTTGTCAGTATCGAACCTCGATGGGAGATGTAGGAACAGGGAAACATACCACAGAAGTAAACACCGACATTCGTCCTCATCTCGCCTTCCAATCCATTCAGGTACGTCCTATCCAAGATCCCCTCCCTCATACCCGTGAACAGCCTTCCGAAATCAGGACGGCCGAAGTTGGTGCGGGCCTGCAGCTCGGTGAGAGGGTCAACAGCCGCACCGACGCTGTTCAGCACGATGTTCTGGGCTGTATCGATGTCGAGTTTCTGGGTCAGGTAGGTGTGGATACGCAAGAACTCGCTGCCGTTGTTGCCGGGTAGGTTGGCAGCCGCTTGGGACTGGGCTTCTAGGGATGACAAGAGGATCTGGAACCATTCAAAGGAGGTAGTGTCCTTGCAGACCCAGATGAACTCGACGCGGCGGAGACGAGTGGGTGGGTTCGGTCCCTGGCGCATGTGCCAGATGTTCTTGAGGATGGCGGCCCAGGGCGTGACTCCGATACCGGTTCCGATGAGGACGGCGATTTCGTTCTCGAAGACGTCTTCAGCAGGTGCACCGAAAGGTCCGTCGATACGGAGTTGCGGCATTTCTTGTCCGTTCTGAAGAGCGACTTCGAATATTGCGTTGGGGTCGCCGCCATCGTATAGCTTGGCCTGGGCGGGTCCTGCTCCGAGGGCATCTCCTAGGGCTCTAGTGAAGTCACCGACCTGGCGGACGTGTACGGAAATATAGGGGTCGAATGGACAGGATGTGATGGTAAATGGATGCCACTGCTGTTTTGATACTGAGGGAACGTTCAAGAACAACCATTGGCCTGCCTTGTACTTCATCGAGGGCTTGGTGAACTGGATTTCCATGGCATCTGGTGACGTTAGTAGTACTCTCACGTGGATAATCTCAGACTACTTACCATATGGATGGCGCACGACTCTAACGATCTCTGTGTCTCTTCTAGATCGGATTTCTCGGTACAAACGCTCGATGAGGTAAAGGCCACCTCCCCAGAGCTCCCATCTCCACCCTTCATAACCAAGGCAGTGATTCCAGAAGTTATCATGGTCAAATGGGGAGAAAGGGTTGGCGGTATCACGCACGAAGCAGCCAGTGGCGTGAGTGTAGAGGCCGAGCAGAAAGGGAATGAATAGATGATGGGTATACCAAAACGTCTCGAAGGATTGCTGGCGAATCTTGGCATGGGCCGTCGTGTACATAAGAAGCATGCATAGTAGCATTATATGACCAGTAATGCCACCAACTTGGGTGTAGTGGATCTGAACTGCAGTTTCCTTTCGGATCTGAGTTCTCTCAACGTTGAAGAAACTGGCTATTGTTAGTTTCTTGACACCCAAGTTTCCATACAGATGACTTACTTGACATAGTGACCGGAGGTATGGACGATGGTCCAAAACAAAAGTGAGTAGGCAACTTGTCGATGGAACCATTGCGACTCGTCGAGCGGCAGAAACTTGACCTTTGGTCGAACATATTTCAAAATATTCCGACACATTGGTAGCAGAATCATAGCACCATCCACCGACAGAACAAGACCAGCACCTCGGGATATCCATACGGAAAAGGTGAGTGAATTCAATCCTGAAAGCCTCGGGTCATTTGCTTGCTTCCACCTGTAGCGTTCTGTTAGTCAATACCAACGCATACACGACTATAAACTCCTTACCATCCAAGTGCGAATAGTCCAACATGAAACCCGTGAAATAGAAAATTGAACAATAACTTGGTCCCCCGAGTTTGAGCTTTGAGCTCACTCGTGAACCCCATCTTGCCAGTATATCCTCCTCAGCTACCACAATCCTTATTAAATGTCGGCCAGCGACGGTATCGACGTGAACGCGCAGTCGTCGATTCGTAAAAATAGCTGCTGAACGAATGACACTGCCTATCCCTTCGTACTCCAGTATTAAAGGTCGTATATGCGACCAAGAGAAAGAATGGACGTCCGCCAAAAGAGCTAAAGGGTCTGAACCAGCAGGACAGAAAGTATAAGGATGAAAAGCTTAATTGCCAATCGCCGACGACTTAGGGAAGGGGGACCACAGGGGTTTTGGATGAAGAGTGCCGGAGGTTCAGTGATGCAAGATGCCGTCCCGTGGGAGATGATGTGCTTTGGAGTTGGAGCGGTTTGTGGGAGGGATACTGCTGTAAGAACGGATACGAGAAGTTCCATGAAACTCGATGGAAGTTCTTTAGAGGCCCGGCAAGTAAGCAACCTTCTGAACTTGGTAGTCACGGCCCTTGACGGGTTGCCATCTGAGGCTCTCAAGGCTTGGATAGGCAGGGCTCGTCACGATTCCAGAGTTATGAGGATGATCAGACGTAGCAGCTGGTTTCGAAGGCTGGGAGGCCAGTATCAGATCAGTCCGATATGATGGGTCTATCTCAACATTCAGATGCAGGTGGGGCGTTCTGCAGGGTATACTGCGGTGCCAAAAGCTTAGCTGTTGGAAATGGGAGTTTGAGACGTTTGATGTAGCAGGGCAGGGCTCCGACGCATTGATAGCCGACTGAGACTCGAAGCGCTGTATGTGCAGGGTCAGGGGTGGGTAAATAGCCAGATGCGATGGATCAATTCAAAAAATCGTACGATATTCAGATGGCATGTTAAAATGGATATATGGGACGACTTTTCCTCATGGAAAGTTGTGCGATTCTTAAAGAAAGAAGGACGCCGTGAAGAAACATGGACATGGCATTTGGACGACAAGAAAGGCTGCGGGGCCAGGTCCAGGCCAGGGTTCACGCCTCGTCAACTTCCCGGCGCTTCGTCTCGACCGGGATTCGCCCATAAATCCACTGCCCTTCTGCGGGTGAGCAACACGGACCAATCAGCACCCAGAAGGACCTATTTCTGCATGAGAAGGCTGTGACGAGTGGATGAAGTCGATTTCTTCAGCTGTTTCCATAGATCTCTGGTTCTGCATCGACACGACGACATCCGAGGACCGTCCCGTCCGGGTTTGGGAAAATGTTAGTCTGTTCTGTTATCTTCTGAACTCTGACTCGAAGGATCAAACGATTCAGCCATCGTTTGACTGGCCCTCAGGAGTGAGTGGCGGTCATCATGGTCGCACAGCAGAAGGCACGGGTTTTGAGATGCATCCTATCTGCATCGGAAAGTCCTTCCAAAACCGATACTTTACTGTGATCTGCACATAAGTGTGTGTAAAGGACTGTTAGATCTTGCCTGGCATTTGGGATATGGAATATTCGCAATTATTCTGGAAGAGAATCATGTCGAAACCCATGAGGTGGTACACAGGTAGGTACCGGTACAGTATTGTATTGCGGTCAATAGACCCACGAGGCGTTAAGCCGTCGGGTGTGACTTCGACTTGGGCGCTAAACATACCATTGGCTATTTTTATCCATGCTATTTCTGCGGGGCTACTCGTACTTGTGGCCCAATGAAACAACAGCCACAAGATATCGAAGATTGTAGATTTTCGGGTCGTAGAAATCGGGCCCGCGCCCGCAGTTGGTACTGCAGCGGGGCAGATCTCTAGCTCACTCAATCTACCAATCTACCAATCTACCCCTCAGGTACGAGCACGGTGTCGTGTCTAACTTCATCCGTTAACTCAATTGTACCGAGGGACCAGTCAGTGCTGCGACTCGGTATCAAACACTGGTGTTGCCAAGGTGTAGCCACTGCGACGCGAGATCGGTGATCATCGTCAGCCTCATACCGGCACTATACAATTGATAAAGCCATGAAACCCCGTGATAATTCGCATGCAATTGTGCATCTAAATCAACTTCCGGTCGATCAAAGAGCCTCAACTAGATCCTAGTTTTCTTGTGTTACCATTTGTAGGATAAGAAAGTGCTAGTTTGTCTGTGGCTTTACAGCCTTTATGCTGCACGGGTGACGGGAACGTTGAGGCCTTGAATAGATGACTTGCACTGTAGCTCTGCTTTGGCTCTTAATTCGATCGTCCATTAAAGCTTGTCCAGATGTCTTTTCCATCTTTGTAATACTTGAGACTTTGCTTTGATTTTCTGATTGACGTACTCCCGGGCACAATGTCTACTCCCCTTTTAGAGTCGTCAGGATGGTAAATCCCCTGACGATTCGTAACCATCTACGGCTCAAGTATAACGACTCGCCAACGGTCGTCCAGTGGCAGAACTCCTTGTTAGTATTGACTTGAGTGCCTTGCAAAGACCGAGCAAACCAAATGGAAACGCGGACTGGTATTCCTAAGAGGATTCGTTCACTGCTTCTGATATCGTAGGGCTTGCAATGTGACGCTACTAATTCATGCCTCGCCAAACACTACGTATTTAGACATCTCAGTACCTACCCGTAGGAAGGCTTCCAAGGTATGTGACAGACAGAAAATATTGTACAGGGAGAAATTAACAGAGCTTGTATGAGGACCG
The DNA here is from genome assembly GCA_007821475.1 of Lachnellula arida. Classification (NCBI taxonomy): domain Eukaryota; kingdom Fungi; phylum Ascomycota; class Leotiomycetes; order Helotiales; family Lachnaceae; genus Lachnellula; species Lachnellula arida. The sequence continues at coordinate 26,707 of QGMF01000438.1, read as the reverse complement.
CCACGATATATCGAGAATTTATAAGAATTAGAGATCTTTGATTTCGCTATCTTGCCTTGAAACACATCTCTTATGATGCTCTCGGTCCGCGCAGCTATAGCGTACTTGAGATGCGCTACTCTATTGCCGCCTTCAATCCCAAAGCACGGGAACTACTTTAGGGCATCCTGAAAACGTTATATTCTGACACTAACATCGGAGGGTATGCGATCTGGTGTGATGATGGTTTTGGCCTTTACGCTAGTTTCAGCATCGCCAGATTTAAACCTTCATCAGCGCAGAAGGAATTGTAGACAAGACAACGTAGGTAACCCTCATGCAATTCTCGCTTGCCTCATAGACAAATGTGCCAAATCGTACTTTCAAGAACAGGGCGTGAGCCTTAGACCAGATCTGTGTAGAGATGCGGAAAATGTATTGGGGATGATTCTGAGATATGACTGAAAGTGGTAGAAACGTTGTTAAAGGTGAAAATAAGGTATGATGCTGCTGAGAGGAAAGGCTCAACACAACACATCACTAGACATAGTTGCGAAACTCTTCGAGTATCTGTTCAGAGCTAGAAGGATCATATTTTTGGGAGTCCAAATAAACTATTATTCGGCCAACACAACCCAATCTGAAGCGCAATAATAGACCCTCAGCGCGAAACAAACGTGGAGATGCTACACAATGGAGCTCTCTGCGATACCGCCAGCACTGATCTGTGCGTGTGTATTTTGCCCGCCGTTCTCAGGTCCTCCGTTTGCGGTCGCCTTCTGGAATAGAATGTCTATCCCCAACGACCAAAAGAGAAGGAAGAGAGGGGGCCTACCTCCTGCCTTTGAATCGTATAGCGCCTTCCTCGATTACGACTTTGCTTAGCAATCTTTTCTCCGCGTTCCCCTAGCACAGTCTGTCCCTCTCCACCCCCATTCTCGCAAACCGAAGCATCCTCACTAAGCAACCGCTCAACCTCAGTTTTGAAACGCAGACCTCCAAGAAAGCAGTGCTATCGCTGGCTAGGATAACCTCGGACATGGTCCCTTAGTATGAGGCCTCAGGAAAAGCTGTTCGAGGAAAGGCGCGGAGTAAATTCTGCAACTGAAGTTATGTACTGGTGCAAGGTCTCTCGACGCACATCTCTTTGCAAGCACTTCTGAGGAGGCAGAATTTGATAAACATTTTTGCACTTTTACCGAACTGGACACTTCCAAGGCGGGGATAACGGTGCATGTGGAAACACCAGGAAATGGTCATCACGTTGTCGTAAAGATTTCAAGTCGCTGCCTTCAACTAATACGAGTGTAAGTGGTGCAGTGATTACTCGCAGGTGGCGGATAATGCGTATGTTGTGGCGAGGCTGAATGTTGTTGACGCAAGCCTCACAGGCAGAAGACTTTTTGGTGCAGGAACCCGACCCTGACCCCACAAAAGCGCTGTAGCGTACTGTAGCGTTTTAGCGAGAGATATCCGCGACTCTGGCGATTACACTTCAACAACACCAGAAGGTCCAGAACCTTGACATAATCCTGCCCATCCACCGCCCGACTCTCTTGATGAGAACCTGTCCCGGACTGCTTTGCTCATTTGATCTCCTCTGCAGATTTTGAAAAATAGAGAGAGCCGCAGTATTGGGCTTGGAACTGGGCGCAACTTGAAGCAGTCAACAACAGGGGCAGAAGGGAAAGATGGTGAGAGTTCAACGCCGGGTTTGCAGGGCATAAGGGGCAGCTGGCTTACCACTCTCTGAAATCTAGGGTATCAGTCGACGTCCCAAGGGCGACAAAGCCTCCAAGGCGCAAGATGGCGGACGAAGCGGCGGTGGAAACAGCAAGCCCAATATCAAAAAGGCCGCGTTCGATACAACGAAGAAGAAGGAGGTCGGAGTATCGGATCTTACTTTGATTAGCAAGGTCTCGAACGAAGCCATCAACGAGAATTTGAAGAAGCGATTCGAGGCCAGAGAGATCTATGTAAGGAAACAGCGGGATGGCGGGCCGGTCGGGGGCGTTACATGCTGACTTGGAGCGATAGACATACATTGGCCATGTGCTGGTTTCCGTCAACCCCTTTCAGGACTGTGAGTGAGAGCTATCTAGCTGAAGTCGTTTTACTAACTTTGTGGCAGTGGGGATCTATACAGAAGATGTTCTGGACAGCTACAGAGGGAAGAATCGATTAGAAGTTCGTCACAAACTAGGCCTCAAGTCAAATTTGTGCTAACAAGAGCAGATGCCACCACACGTTTTTGCCGTTGCCGAATCTTCCTACTATAACATGAACGCCTACAAGGAGAACCAGTGTGTCATTATTTCCGGAGAATCTGGAGCTGGGAAGACAGAGGCCGCGAAGCGCCTAATGCAATACATTGCCAATGTGTCTGGAGGCTCGAATTCTTCGATTCAGCAAACGAAAGACATGGTTCTCGCAACGAACCCTCTGCTAGAGTCATTTGGAAATGCAAAGACGCTGCGGAACAACAACTCATCACGTTTCGGTAAATACCTGCAGTTGCAGTTTAATGCTCAAGGAGAGCCGGTTGGAGCTGATATTACAAACTACCTGTTGGAAAAGTCAAGAGTAGTGGGACAAATCAAAAATGAGCGGAACTTTCACATTTTCTACCAGTTCACAAAAGGAGCATCCCAAGAATACCGAACAAATCTAGGAGTACAAAAGCCGGAGACGTATGATTATACCAGCAAGTCGAAGTGTCTGGATGTGGATGGAATCGATGATCTTGCTGAATGGCGTGATACTCTCAACGCCATGAAGGTTATTGGTTTAACACAAGCCGAGCAAGATGAAATATTTCGAATGCTGTCCGCTATTTTATGGACTGGCAACCTCCAATTTAGAGAAGACGATGATGGAAATGCTGCGGTAGTCGATCAGTCGGTGGTTGATTTCCTGGCATATCTCCTGGAGGTTGACCCCCAGCAGATCGTTAAAGCCATTACGATTCGAGTCCTCACACCACGAAGTGGAGAGATCATCGAGTCTCCAGCAAACCCTCCTCAGGCGATCGCTACACGTGATGCTCTAGCGAAGGCAATCTACACCAATTTGTTTGATTGGATTGTGGAGCGTGTCAATGTGAGTTTGAAGGCCCGCGGAACTACAGCACATTCTATTGGAATTCTTGATATCTATGGTTTCGAAATTTTCGAGAAGAACAGCTTCGAGCAGCTCTGCATCAACTACGTCAATGAGAAGTTGCAGCAGATCTTCATTCAATTGACGCTGAAGACGGAGCAAGAGGAGTATGAACGAGAACAGATCAAGTGGACGCCTATCAAATATTTTGATAATAAGATTGTGTGTGATTTGATCGAATCCGTCAGACCTCCTGGTGTCTTTTCAGCTATGAAGGATGCTACAAAAACCGCACATGCAGATCCCGCAGCATGCGATCGGACTTTCATGACAGCTATTAACGGCATGTCAAATCCTCACTTGACGCCTCGGCAAGGTAACTTCATCATCAAGCATTATGCAGGTGATGTTGCATATACTGTTGAGGGTATTACCGACAAAAACAAGGACCAACTTCTCAAAGGACTGCTCAATCTTTTCGGCTCGAGCAGCAACCGCTTCCTCCACGAATTATTCCCCCACCAGGTTGATCAAGATAACAGAAAGCAGCCCCCTTCAGCAGGAGATAAGATCAAGACATCAGCCAATGAGCTGGTGGCGACTCTAATGAAAGCGCAACCTTCATACATTCGGACAATCAAGCCGAACGAAAACAAATCACCGACTGAATACAATGTGCCGAACGTTATGCATCAGATCAAGTACCTCGGTCTTCAGGAGAACGTGCGTATTCGACGTGCTGGATTTGCGTACCGTCAGACTTTTGATAAATTTGTGGAGCGCTTCTATCTTCTGTCGCCTCAAACTTCCTACGCTGGTGATTATACTTGGACCGGTGACTCCAAGACTGGCGCGAAACAGATTTTGAAGGACACCAGTATTCCCGCGGAAGAATTCCAGATGGGTGTAACTAAAGCTTTCATCAAGGCGCCAGAGACTTTGTTTGCTTTAGAGCATATGAGAGACCGATACTGGCACAACATGGCTATTCGAATCCAGCGAGTCTGGCGAGCATTCTTACGTATCCGAATTGAGGCAGCTACCAGAATCCAGAGAGTCTGGAGGAAGAAGCGAGTCGGTGCTGAATTTCTTGCGCTTCGAGATAAGGGTCACAAAGTCCTTCAAGGACGGAAAGAGAGAAGAAGATTCAGTCTTCTCGGCTCGAGGCGCTTTATGGGAGATTACCTTGGTACCAATGCTACTAATGGACCCGGGGCTCGGGTTCGTAAAGCGATTGACATGCCATCTAATGAGAAGGCAATCTTCTCTTGTCGTGGCGAGATTTTAGAGACCAAATTTGGTCGGTCAAGTAAACCGGTGCCTCGAATCATAATCTTGACGAAGAGCAAATTCTACATCATAGCCCAGCATCTTGTTAACAAGCAGGTTCAGATCCAAGTTGAGAAGGCCGTTCCACTTGGCGCTATCAAATTCGTTGGCGTCTCGATATGTCGAGATGACTGGTTCTCACTGGGTGTCAGCTCTCCACAAGAAGCCGATCCACTGTTGAATTGCGTGCTGAAGACTGAACTTTTTACGCATATGCAAGCGTCAATGCCTGCTGGGTTCAATTTGAAAGTTGGCGACTCAATTGAGTATGCCAGAAAGCCGAACAAAATGCAGTTGGTGAAGGTTATAAAGGATCGGGATGCTGCCAAACCACCCGTATCGGACGATTTCTACAAGAGTGGAGCAATCCACACACAACAAGGAGAACCACCAAGCTCGACTTCGCGGCCAATGCCAAAAGGCAAGCCTGTAGCTGCTAAACCATTCACGAAAGGCCGGCTCATCAAGCCCGGTGGACCAGGTGGACGTCCTTCGAGAATCACCAATAATTCAAATAGAAACACAACGCCTGTATCTCGCGGCCCAGCAGTTTCCCAGGCCCGAAGCGTTCCCCAACCTCCACCTGCGCTTCAAAAATCTGTTCCAACCCATAACATCCCAACCCATACACGAAATGCTTCCTCAACCTCCTCTGCTAGAGTCGTGCCGCCGCCTCCACCACCACCCGCTCCTCCTGCGGCGCCACGAGAACCACACTACCGCGTTCTCTATGATTTTGCTGGCCAGAGTGCAAATGAAATCACACTGAGGAAGGATGAACTTATAACGGTTATTCAGAAAGAAAACAATGGTACGTACTATCTTCTAACTATATTCCTTTAAATCACATGTTAACTAACCTCTCTCAGGTTGGTGGCTAGCCAAAACCTCTGAAGGCCAAGGCTGGGCCCCCTCGGCCTACCTCAAAGAAGAAGCCCCGGCACCCCTCCCGCCACCACCACCACCCGTCGCTCACCGTCCCATGCCGCCTCCTCCCCCAGCCAGCAATGGCATTCGAGGCAAGCCTACGCCTCCTGCGCCTCCTGCCAAGAGACCTGCAGCGGGCAGGAAACCAGCTCTACCGCCAGCACCAAGAGATTCGGCAATGAGTATGAACAGCAACGGGAGCGGAGGGGACAGTGGGCGAAGTACCCCGCAGCCTACGCCGGCTGGTCTGCAAGGGCTTGCGGATATCTTGAAGCAGAGGCAGAGTGCTGCGAGGGGGAGAGATGACGATGATGATTGGTGAATATTCTCAAGAGAGTGTTTTGTTTAGGGACTGGGGATGAAACGAGACATGAAAATAGACGAGACAAGCGATGCGATGCGATTGCTTTTGGTGATGAAGATAGGCAAGGAGAGTAGAATGTGACGATATGTACAAAGCGATCTTCATTCGTCTCGCCTCGTCTCGTTGTGATGCTTGTGATAGCTCCACGCCGTAGCCGAATCCCAGAAATACCGTGAATATGGATTATTCTGTCCACCTCTTCGAATTCAAATGATATGATATTCCGGGTGAAGCGCAAGGCTTTAGGTTTATTAAATCTTGCAACGGGGAGATTATAATGGTCTTCAGGGCTTCGACACGTGACGTTGCCACCTCTAGAATTCTCATTCCCCCCACCCCCTATTCGACTCGCTTAATGTGTACAAGTAAAACCGGCTTCAATCACGCCCACGCTATACTCGTAGATTCTGTATTTTCTGGCCTGGCTTCGTTGCGATAACGATGGTGTACTATACGGCTGGATAAAAAAAAATTGTACTAGGGATGGATGGATGGGATGGGTATATGTTTAGTGAAGGAAGATGATTGGAAGATGGGAAATGGGAAATGATAAGGATGTTATAATATAAGTTAGTGCTGGGCTGGTATTTCCTATCTAAGGTATCATGAGAGTACAGGAGTAGGTTTTGGGAGAAGGGGGAGTGGAATGTGGAATGCTATGGGAGTGGAGTCGGTAAAGTATGGATAGGTGAGTTCCAGTTGAGGAGTTTGGGAGTAAGGAAGTTAGTACGGAGTATTGAGGAGATGGGGGTTGTGGGTTCGTGTGGAGTGAAGGGAAGGGAAGGAAGTCAGGCGGCGGTGGAGTGTTGTTTTACTGTAGTTGGAGCAATAATGTATTTGAGGAGATCAACGACACAATGAGACATCTGTGAAGAAATTTGTATTTGGCACAAATTCCAAATTTACGGATACAAGCTGAGATGTAAAACTGGCAAAATCCATGCTTGTAAGCCACTCTGGGCATCCGGTTCCCTTGAAAGGTTGCCCCAACCCCAGCCTAAAAACGCCAAAAAGACCGTATGTATGTACAATGATGCAACAAAATACAACGAAGAGAAGATAGGGGTATAAATCTGTTTCCACTCCGCACTTCCGGTCTCGCCAGCCGGCTAGAAATCAAAATCTAAGCATCGCCTAGATCAAGAAAGCAGTACATCCAACTATCACAACCATGACCCAGTAGCCGGCCAGATTGCTCATCGTGCTAACTGCACCACTGGCATTTTCCGTTCCGCCTGAAGCAGTGGTGCCATTAGGCAGTGTTCCGTTGAGGACGATCGTAGATGTGCCATTGATATCCGCGACGTTGACGAGAGTCGTGTTCAGATTCGCATACGTCCCGTCGCCAATCAAGGAATTCAAGAACGTGGCATTGTTATTGTTGTCGCAGCCGCAGACGGCATATAGAGCGCAGAGACAAGTAACGGGCTTTGTCTGATTGAGGCCCTCACTATCGTCCTGTCGGGTCTGTAGGGTAATAGAACGTGCGGCATTAGTAGGCGTCGCTGTGGCGGATACAGAAGATGAAGTCGTGGTACCTGAAGAGTTGCGGCGTGCAGTGCGGTTGTGGAATGTATATGGAGTGCCATATGGATATGCGTAGGCGCCGTATGGCCAGTGTCCTGGATATGCTGCCAATCCGAGACCAACACCTACGGCTCCGCCCACGGCTGCACCGAGCAAGAGCGGGGAGATGCCCGAGGGCGACCGACCTCCAGACGTGTATGGCGTCTTTGCGCCGCCGCCGTAATAGCCACCATATTTTGGGGTTACGCCTGAACCTGTTTTCGTTTGACCGCCTGCATTGGAGGATGAAGAGCCGCGCCTGAAAGGTTTGTTAGCATGATGGCTTCCATGACTGGGTTCAATTCCTCGACGGCTGAATAAAACGCCCAGGACAGCGAAGATGGGGATCGAGATCGTTTGGTTTGGTCACCACCTGGACTACAGAGAAGAAAATGCAACATACCCAGAAGACGAACTCGAACTCGAACTCCCTCCCTTCCCACTACTCGAACTCGAACTACTTGAACTCCCACCACCCTTCCCACTCCCACTCGAACTACTACCCCCACCGCCCTTCCCACCACCTCCTCCCCCTCCCTTCCTCTTCCACAAATCCGAGACATCTGCGAAAAAGCCAGTATTTATATCGCGCGCATGTGTATCCAAGACCGCAGCTTCCCGTTTGTAATCGCGCTCGACAAGCTCGCTGTTGTCGATAGGATGTGGTTGCGGCGCAGCTATGGTAGATGCCGGGAGTGCCAGCAGCGCTGTGAGTGCGGCTGAGAAGCGCATCGTAGGTGGTAGGAACTTCTTTCCTTTCCTTTGTTGCTCGATAATTAAGTAGAGAGAGAGAATTATTCGATTTTGCGTTTGCGTTTTGGTTTCGTGGTGGTACAAAGAAAGAAGGTTTGGGGTTGTAACGGTTTCAGCGCGAGGCAGTCAGTCGAGTTTTAATAAAGAAGGTCTCCGTATAGCTCAGCCTAGTTCAAAGCCTTGCAATGTGCCTACACCTAGTGTAGTGTAAGCCGTAAGCTAGGCTAGGCTACTAATTATTAGCTCATCCTTCCATTAGTTATTCAGTGAGAACGAGTACCCCCGTGGGTATCCGGATCCAGATCAAAAAAGGTGCCGTCAGTAGTTTAATTAACTGTCACGGTCTGCTGGACCAATCATATAGCGTAGTTTAGGAGGGCTGTGCTTCACACCTTGCATACTCCGGATTTCAGCCTTGGCGGCATCATGGGTATTTGACTAGTAATTTTTAAGAATGGAACGGCGAGGACTTTTGAGTGAGCGAAAGCGAGAAAGCGAGCAAAGAAGGCTAACCGACTATTACTGGTGATCCTTGTACCATTGTACGGCGTATAGAATTAATTTAAATTACTTGTATCTAGTCATTCAGTCAAGGTCCAAGGGATCGCCGGTGCCTGCCCTGCCACACAGCCACAGACGATCGATCTACACTCAATGACGATGGGGGGTCATGTGATGTGGGGTAATATGGGACTCATTCTTTAGGAAGAAGATTGACCTTCTACCTACTCCGTACCTAGGTAGGTAGAACAGGCTAACAAGGCGCAGGTGGGCTATGAGTGGAGATCGGCCTGGTCTGGTCTGGGTTAGGTAACTTACCTAGTACGGTCTAAAAAGATGGGCTTTAGTATGATAGTAAGGCTTCCAGAAAGAAATATTCATGAATCTGAATTATGAGTAATTACCTAAGGTAAAGGGTAAAGCCGGGTTCTAAAAGGACATGAGGTCTTCCGGAAACCTTAGATTGAGTGGTAGACTACCTTACTGTGACGTGTGATAAGAAACGACAGAGGTCATTGAGAAATAATCAGGCTTTGGCCGGGTGGAGAGATGTCCAGGACAGGATATGCATAGCTTTGAGCTGGAGTAACACATGGGAGGACCAGTGAGAGATCGAAATAGAGTCACTCAGACAAGCTTTCGAAAACACTGCTTTTACCATTGATGTCATCTGTCATCTATCATCTAATCATGATACCAAGGAAACGTCACAATCCCCCATACCATTCTAAGAGAGTTCCTTTTCTAAAACAGCCGGCGCAGTAATAGTCTGGCCCTTCAACTTCTCCAATCCTTCTCCACCCTATGATACGATCAAATCAGCAACCCGGGTAAATAGTTTCGGAAAGTGCATGTGACTTACGTAGCTAATCAATGGCGACACCTCAATCCCATCACCTGTACCCGAACTCACAACCGTAGCACCAGCAGCCTGTGCCCATCGCTTTCCTTGATCCATGATATCCCTCTTACTCGTATCAGGGTCATCCTCACCCGTACCCTTAGCATTCTTCAGAGGCGAGAATTCATCTTCGCGCTTGACTTCTAAACAGGCGAATTTGTTGAGTTCAAGCATGGGAAAGACGTCAAAGACGAATTGCTCTAGCTTGATGCCATTTGGCTTCTCGGGCTTGACGGTAGTTCCCTTGGCGGTGTCGACATAAGGAATCTTCTTCCGAGCAACGTGGTGAGGCAGCTTATGCGCCCAGTCTGGGATCGATTCCAGAAATCGGAAGGAGTAGTAATGGTTAACGATGTTAGCAGCCCTGAACTTCAATACATCAGGCTGCTTGGCATCCTTAGCCTCTGCCGTCTCCTTGTCGATTTCAGAATACTCAACAACGTCTGGTTTGCCGTTCTTAGTCAAAATAAGCCCAACAGACTCAGTAGCGTTGCGTTTTCGGACAACCTTGGTAGCAATGTCGACGTCCTTGGATGCCGCAAAGCCAATAAAGACCGGATCAGCGACCTTGACAAGACAATTGTCAACACAGTAAGCATGGATATGCTGAATCCCACGCTTCCTCATATCCTGCATAACACTCGACGTGAAAAGCGCCTGATAGATCCCTCCATTCCCGTCCGGCGCCACAGCAACCCTACCCTTGCTCTCCAGCAATATCTTCCCCTCATTCGAGATACAAGGCAGCACCCCCTGTTCGAAAATAACGACATTTTCCTTCTGCAGTCCAAAATACCCATTTTCCTCAAAATACTTCTCTGTTGGCCCTCTTGTAGGTCCACTCGTCATGACATACCACGGCATAACCGCCTCCTTATTTCCCGCCTTCTTGGCCGCCAAGCGCTGCAGTTTGCGAATTCGCTCGGCTTGGATCTGAAACAGTGATTTCTCAGATGGTAATCCGATGTTGAAGCAGCCCTTAGGCGCAGAACTACCCAACCGCGTTCCTTGTCCTCCCGCCATAAGCACAACGCCCACCTTGTTCCCCGCAATCAGATCAAGGCCGCTCTCATACCACTTCTCGATATCTTCGGGCTTTGAATCGAGGATACTGGCTGTGGCGGACTCGGGTAGGGGCTCGAGGGCCGCTTCTTTGTCTGCATTTTCGGCTTTGGGGGGGTTGAGGGCTGCGGAGGTTATGGAGTTTATGTGTGCGGGGTCGAAGGAGGAGAGTTGGGTGAAGAGTGCTGCTTTTTCGGGGGTGGAGAGGGTGTCGTAGAAGGCGAAGACTTGGTCTTGTTGTGCGGATTTATATTTGGATTGCAGCTCTTGGAGCTCTGAGGCGGTGGGCTCTTTTGGCGGGGTGCCTTGGCTGTTCTCGCCGATATGGAGGACTTTCTTGACGGTATCCATGATTGGTGATTGTGTGGGATGGTGTGGGATATTGCAGTTGTAGTTGAAGGTCTCTCGTTATGTGAAGTGAGGAATTGGGGTTCGTGGGATGTTGTGGTTGATTATATGGGTAGACAGCTCAGCCCCGCCACTATGTCAATACGAAGTTCGTACTGAAACCAAAAGCGGCACTCATCTCGTTGGCGAGGAACCTTAAAAAGAGGTGCTGCTTTTCCTGCTCAGACCCACCGCCAGAGGTCGAAGCCGCCTCCTATTTTTACCCGAAACATTACGGGAAAACCACATCATTGGCTCAGGAATCCGAGACAATTCAGCTGAGGTACTGGAGTATACTCTTTTTGAGTCCAATATCCACGTTCTACAGGGCTCAATTCCTTTTCGGCCTCACTGAGTAAACTAAAGGGAGTAGAGAATCAAGGTTTTCTACTTGTACTTTTCCTAAAATAGATTGACCCCGCAGATCAGCATCCAACGATAAGGCTCTACAAGGCTGAAGATCTTCACAACCATCACCCCAACTCGAAGACTTGAGTACTCTACTCGAACCCCACAAGGCTGAAGAGTCCAATATTATAGCACACAATCCCACAGGCCGGAATCTCATAATGCCAATCGCCACTGGTGAAGGAGTCAAACTCGAAGAAGCCGATACAGACAACCTTCCCATCTCCCCCTCCCCCGCGAGCTTCTCCGGCCGCATAGACCTCTCCTCCTACGCCTTCACCCCAGCAGCCCTCATAAAACCCGAGACTCCCTCCAGCTCAAAACCAGCATCACCTAATCGTCACTCTATCCAGACCCCTCCCTCCGCCACCAAAAACCCACCCCTAAAACGCTCATCATCCACCACACCCCTCCCCTCCCCCTCCAAGAAACCCAAACGTCCCAAACCCACCAGCTACGCACCCCCCTCCACATACGCGCACCTCCCCGAACTAACCGACATCCTAGCACCCTCGCTACACCTCCTGTTCATCGGCCTGAACCCCGGTCTCACCACGGCGTCCCAGGGCCACGCCTACGCGCACCCCTCGAACCGCTTCTGGAGCCTCTTGCACAGCAGCGGGATTACGACGAGGAGGTTGAGGCCCGAGGAGGACGGGACGCTGTTGGAGTGGGGGTGTGGGAATACGAATATTGTGGCTAGGCCGACGAGGAATGGGGGCGAGTTGGGGAGGGGGGAGATGGATGGGAATGTGGGGGTGCTGGTGGGGAAGGTTGCAAAGGTAAAGCAATATCCTATTTTACTTTTTGTGTTTAGTACATATGTAACATACTTTACTCGTTTTTGTTTTCGTCGTCCCTTTACTCGATAAGTCGTGAATGCAACGCTGATGCATCCATGGTCTAGTGGCGCCCAGAAGCTGTCTGTGTAGTCGGCAAGAGTATATGGGAAAGTATATTCCGTGTCCTGAAAAGCCGATCACTAAAGAAAGACGAATTTGCATATGGATGGCAGGAAGGCGAACGGCTTGGGGTTGAGGAAGACGGCATTGATGTTGAAAACGGGGAGGCCATCAAGGGGTGGGAGGGAGCGAGGGTGTTTGTAGCTTGTGAGCTTCTTCTTTCCTTGTTTTGGTCCTGGCTGTTCCGAAAAATATCGCATTGGGTTTAGGAAGCTTTTGCACTTGAGCATACAATGTCTTCAACCCTTGAGGATATCAAAGGCTAACTTCGTTAGGCAGCACGAGTGGCCTAGCAGCCTCCGTACCATTGGCGGAAAAAGAACGTATTTGGCGAGAGTTAGGTGTTTGGATCGAAGGCCGTAGAGCAGAGAGAGGCATTTCTGAGGCGAAAGCAAAGATAGCCGAGCCTCCGTTGAAGAATGAAGATCCTTGATGGATAAACTCCCATGCCATCACTATTTCCGAGTATCATTAGTGTGCATTTATTCCTATAGGCTATAAAGACATTGATATCCTCTTGCTCATTATTGACAGCGGCTTGCTGAAACGATAGCTGTATAATGGGTGTGTGGATTCAAAGTACTCCGTAAGTACAGCGACTCTACTACTTGATTCCTCTACTCGTAAAATGAAATCAAGATTTTGATTTGTAACGGCTCATAGACTAACCTCCTAATTACCAAAGTAGAGCTGTATTACCTCATTCCCTTCCTCGCCCTAAAATCCATCCCGTCTAATCTTCTTCAATCTTCACCATAGAAACCTGCCATCCACAGCTCCTTCACCTACTACCTACCCAACTCCAAAAAGCTTCCCTCTTCTGTAACATCCAATACCCTGCAGCGAAATAGACGATGCGATGCGGCGAGGAACCTAGCTGCTTGAACAGGAACAGGAAAATGAAATGCACGGGAGATATCAGTTTTTCGGACGTGTTTTGAGATGGCTTGTCTGTTGAAGTGTCCGGATCGCTTGGTATTAGCAGCTGACTTTTGATATTATTCATTGTAAGATTTAAATGCCCAAGCCGACGTAGTACTGGACTTTGTTACGGCCAGTACAAGTGCCGGCAGAGAACAGTATGCAAGTTCCTTCCAAATAATCCGAAGACCCAGTAGTTGCGAGTAACATCATCGTATTTTCTCTACCAGCATCTCTGTGCTATTTGTTTTGTATTCACATGCCTCATAACCCATAAAACCATCCAACCCATATTTGCATATCGAAAGACCAGCGAACGATATGAATGCATGCCAACCTAAAAGCCTACATGAACTTGGACGCCAGTCCCATCAAGCCCGAAGAGCCAGAGCTACCTCCCTGGCTCTTCATGTACATCTTGAGCGCCATCTCCCCAGCTTGCTGAATAGCAGACTCCTTGCTTGCGCCAGAGGCGACGTTTCCCTGCGAGGACTGGCTATCGAACAGTTTGCTAGCTTCGCCCATAGCCATACCCACGAACGCATTCTGCGAGTTTCCAGACTGGGAGTTGCCGCTCTGGCCACCGGAAAACATCTTCAGGGCCTGCATGGCGGCAGCGCTACCCATCGATCCAGAGCTAGCTTGTTGCGAGCTACCTCCAGAGTTCCCTCCACCGCCGAAGTACTGCTGGTGAGATTGAACGGCATCTATGTGTTATGTTAGCGTATGCGGAGCTGCAGCGCGGAAGTCAACAAACGTACGCTGTTCGTCAAGGTTGCCTTGTTGGATGTTCTGCTTGTTGCCCATCAAGTTACCCAGAACACTCGAGAACATGTTCGAATCTCCAGAGTTTCCCGCATGCTGCTGAGCATGCTGAGCTGCACCCTGCAGATCCTCATCGTTCTGGTTGTTGTATCCTCCGCCGCCGCCATAGCCTCCCTGCTGGTTCGAGCCGCCTCCGTAACGTTGTTCGCCCTGATTACCACCTCCATAGTTCTGCCCACCACCCTGGCCATGGCCTTCCTGTCGACGTTCTTCACCTCCATAGTTCTGCCCACCACTTTGTCCATAGCCTTCCTGTCGACCTTCCCCACCACCGTATCCACCCTGTCCACCACCCTGTCCATACCCCTCCTGCCGACGCTCTCCACCACCATATCCGCCCTCCTCACGCCCACCTTGCTGACGGCCTCCAGAGCCATAGTCGTCCTGTCCGTTACCGTCGTAGTAGTCTCTGCTTGCCATTTTGTGCTGAAACAAGCCTGTTAGCGGGGTTGGTTTGCTAAATAGCTCATTCTGAGAAGGGAAGTTTAAGAAGACGACAAGTATTTATTTGGCGAATGTAAGCATTGTACATACCTTGGTCTTGATGTTTTGTTGTTTTAGTGTTTAGTTTATTTGTTTATGTTGTGCTTGTCAATGACTTTGAAAGAGGAGGTGGGATGGGTTGTTGATCTTCAGCCTGGAACAAGAGCGACGTAATCTTGGCGCTGGCGGGGGCGGGGTATATTACCCCTCTTATTGACGGTCCCGTGATGTACATTCACGGGAGCGGGAAGTTGCTAGGGGTTTATGGGTCTATTCCTTTCTGGGACAGTATTGGTCTGCTATTTTACTTCTTGTTTCTGTTACTCAGTTGTCTAGTTCTAGTGATATCCAATCCACCTATTTGCTCTACTCCAAGAGCATCAGGTATCATCTTAACCCGCGCTACTGCCTCTCGAGTTCTTTCTACCTCTCAAGATAAGTATAAGTGTATGCCTTACAAACACGATTAAAGATGCTTCATTGCGAGCGAATGATTTGCTTCTGCCATTTTGTCGTTCACCAACTCAGATTCCTCTTCATCCGATTTATATCCTCATAGCTTCGGAGCAAAGCTCGATAGTCTCGTTCCCGAAACCAGAAATAAAGTAACGGTCCATAACCACAGCAGTGGCCAGCTACAAGCACAAATATGATCTTTAGTGCTATGTTTGACCCATCGCGTGTCATGCTGAGGAGAATGACCGATCCTATCAAAATAGATATTGTAGAATAGAACAACGTATGCGTTAGTTTGCTAGCACGGTCCTCAATCCCGCGGTTGGGGCTTCGTCGAAAGCGTGGTTTATATGCAGTACGTATATCTACTTCAATTGGTTAATCATTAGATATACAGAGGTATAACTTACCAGTATCAATCAAAATCTCCTGAGTCTCTTTCATTAAAGTTCCAATGAAGCAGAGGCAATCTTGAAAATCCGGCTCTTCGGTCATATCGTTCATAAGCTTCAAAGTAATTGGATCCTGAGAGATTACGGGCAAGACAGCCTGCTCTGCTGTCCCTACAACAGCGAATGATGCGCCGGTAGCAACTATGCCGTATGCCAGGGTCTCTTGTGCATCGCTATCCAGATGCAACACCGTCGTGTCAAACGCTGTTGTCGAATAAGGATGGCTCGAGGACAACTGGGTTGTTATTCCAACTTTCCCCAGTCCCTCTATGCCGACATAGTATCTTCGATGAGGAGATGTTTGTGGCTCATGTTTAATAATGACAGTTCTTTTCAGTGTAGCCTCACATTTGATGAGAAGACCCTTGGTCGTGACATCCATCCACGAATCAGTATCCGAGATAGGGCTGCCTGTGGGAATATCGGGGATCCATCTATCGAAGGGTCCTGGAATGAGATCTCGGGTGGCTCTATTATACAGAAGCTTCACTGGGAGACGCTCTTGGGCGCAAAGGATGGCTTTCATTCTCTGCTTCGGGTCGAGTAGTATAATCTCTTCTGCATGGAAATCTAATAGGTTGGCGAAGATTACGTGCAAATCCTTTGCTTGTGTCGTTGTTCGCCCTGATAATGCGTTCCATACGCTGACGAACTGGCATTCTCGTATACTTCGACGACTGCTGGCTTCCCAGCGGCCAACGGCGGGTAATTGATGGGCTTTATGCAATTCTGCATGGATATATTGAGCTTCCCTTGACATCATTCTGCGACGACACGGGTCACAACTCGATATCGGCATGTCGAGAGTTCGTGCGAGCGCTCCTTCTTGAAGCGTCCAACTCCTTCCATTCCATGCTGATACAAGTAGCTGGGCACAAGAATCCATGCAGTTGGATGTTGAAGAAGCTGCACTCAAAGCCGAGTCAAGAACTAGAACATTCGTAGCTCGAAGATATGTTGGTGTCATTCGATTGATGGCTTTGATCTTTAATTTTTCGTCCAGAACAGGAATACAGAGTGTATCCATCCAGATATTTACAGGACGTGGTGGACCAAGTGGCTCCCGAAAGGTCTCGGTATGCTGCTTTCCTTTTCTGTCGTGACAAATCGGTAGCCCGGACTTGCTCTACTAACCTCTCTAGTTGACACTTTGGTAGAGTTTTGATTTGGATTCCCTAGTCCGTCGTTCCAAACATGAGAAATCGCTGTGTATTTGGTAGAGTACTTGACCCGGATTACTTTCTGTTGACGTTCGCCCGAAGCCGTTCTGGAGAATGACACAACAGGAATCTGTCCTCGTTGGATTATTTTCGTGACTTCTGTACTTGGAGTTGACATGAAATCGCAGGAACATCTCTCTTTAACATGTCGACATTGGTAGCTAGTGGTATCTATATCGTTTGCTACGCAGTGATCGTCGTTCTCACACGGTTCGTGACCTCGAGTGCTCGGCCTACGACGAAAAGAGGCGAGGTAATAAATGACGTTGAATGTGAATCTCTCACAAACCCATCGACATTGATGTCGGCACCAACCATTCTGCGACATGTGACTGACAATACTCAACACGGAAGGAGGAAAGCTTTCTATTTCGCTGCCTAATGGATATCGCTGGTGCTTGGTAGAAGTATAGAGTCTATCATCAAATTCCGCGGCTGTGATTACCAAAGAGTCGAGTAAGAACCGTATTGAGAGGAGTACTTCAGGGAGATGATGTGTCTGGGACCAGTCCCGAGGCTGGTCAAGAAACCGGCATTGTGAAGCTGCAATCTGGACAAAGGTAAGAAGACTTTCGCAAAGCTTCTCTCGATCTTCCTTTGGCATTGCCAACAGTCTCTCTCGACAACTCCGTAGAACGCGTGGCAATGGCGATGAGTTGATAATATGTTGCTCGGAACCGTGGCCTAAGCGCAGGAATTCAGGTATGTTGACCGGGAGTCCTAGGAACTCCTGGAGGAGGCCAAAGTATAACCATTCTTGCAACAAACTAACAAGCTCCTCATGTTGATCTTCTCGAACGACCAAGAATCCGGCGTTATTCAGCGTGAATCCACGTGAGCCAGGATAGAGTAAGAATTGACCGATCTTGCAAGAATGTTTGGAGACATAGGGCACCTCGAGCACGGGAACTGATGCTTCCGTTGAGGTGATGAGGTGTTCCGCCATGAGTTCTTTGTTTCATGCCCAAGTATTAACATGGTGAGCGGGCACCCCTGGTGACTTACCATCACAAAGAGACGTGGATATATACACCAGAAAATAAGTCCCTAATTTCTTTCGGCAATTGCAACTTCGTGGTGTAATACGTGGAAGGCTACGCAAATTGCCTTGGAAGGAACGATTCGGCACTCAGCCGCATCCCCATCCTCATGAATCCAACAACCTATTTCGAAAGTCATAAATCCATGCGGACCAATAGTATTCCTGTTGTGCGACAACCGAAAAGGTGTTAATTAAATGCGATCAAACCATTAAGCGCCGAACTTCAGCGAATTCCAAGGTCGCAACAGTTGAGATCCTTACTGTTGCCTTATATGAAGGGCGCACAGGATCCAAGTCGATCCCAAGGCACGAAGATGCGGCGTAATATAGTACCTTATAAATACCCCTGAAACGAGGGCTGAGGTTTGGATCAAGAGAGAGTCATGGAAGTGGGCAATCTCCGCGATTCGGGGCTAAATAACAAAAGAATGATGGGTTCAAGGGACTGTGATTGCTGTGCAGGACCTACCATATGACGCACCCACATCTAATTTTGGAGCGTTCAATCAACTCATTCATGAGCTCTAGTCTTCCGCCTTCGCAGCAATTCGCCTAGAGGTATCTCATCCTCTGTTAAAACTTCTTCCTCATCATCGACACCATAATCTCGAAGTCGATCGCCATCTGAATTCGTCCAGCCCTCTTTTCCGTCCATGCCCTCCTCATATTCGCTCTCGTAGTCGATCTCGTCATTACCCTCGTCGCCAACACTCTTCCCATTTCTCATGGCGTAATCTTCCCTTTGTCTCCTTTTGAACGCTTCTTTTTCCTCTTCTACGCTCCCGTACTCTCTCAGTACAGCACTCTCGTCCAAAGTGAGATTTTTTCTCGGCATCTTTTCAGGATCTGGAGGAGGCCATGTTTTGTCTTCCTCCTCAAACCCATTGACTTCCCAATCCGCAGCATCCTTGATACCCGGGGCTCCGCCAAAGGGCATAAACCACATCAACACATTACTTGTCCCCATCCCCTGACACAAATTGTTCCAAATGCCGATATCATACGGGAACTCTTGTCTCTCAACACGCATTCTCTGCCCACCGTTGGCATACACGTAGCCTCCCGTCTTCTTCGCACGTTCAACGAGAGCTTCATGTCGCTCAATCTCCCAGCTTTCTATCTGGCTTATGTTTACAGCCAAGCTATAGGTCGCGCGTATTAGGAGAACGGAGAGCGTAAAGAGCGTGAAGTTGTTGACTATCAAGAGTACGACCAGATATGCCATGGCCCAGACTGGAGGGCCGAGATAGGCGGGTAGGTTACGGTTGTCCCAGATGGACGAGGCGCGTATGAAGAGATGGTAGTCTAGGATGGATATGCTTATCACGGCATAGAGGACGAAGCGGAGGAAATGTGGAAAGTTTGTGTGGGATACGCAGTTCGCTGTCCAGGGACAGTGGTGGTCCATTTTTGGGATGCATCTTGAATATGTCAGTAGAAGCTAGACAATGAAGGTAGGTATAAATACCTTTCGCATTTTCCGCAGTGATGTGCTCGGGGCGGCTTGACAGCTTTGCACTTCTTGCACCATCGTATCCCTTTCCCCAATTTCACTTCGCGCTCGCGCTCAACATCGTCGTCTTCATCCTCGCGCCCGTCCGCAGTTGCTTTCTCTACCCATCCCTTTGGTCCGGGATCAACAGAGCAGGCCCTTTCATAGCACCACCATATCGCCAACACAAAAGTGTTGAACCACCAGAATTCTGCTCCCTGCAAAGGCGCAGGCTCAATGTAATGGAAAAGGCATTGAGACGTGTACGCCAGAAAGATAATGAGGAGTGATACAGCGGGTATCGCTAGGTCCTCAATGGATTGGATACGAAAAGGTCGGCGTAAAGGCATACCACCGCCACTGTTATCACGTCACAAAAGTCTTTGGTTGAAGTGATGCGTGGGTATGATATTCGTTGAATTCAGCCACATTCAGAAAGAGGCCAGTTCAGCCTTGCAGCCTTACGCTGGTGACGCTGGTGACGCTATCTAGCTGCTTACATAAGCCTCCGTAGAGAAAGTTCCAAGTCGGTGCAATCTTCTCCCGCACTTCACGATACGAAGCCTTTGATTGGTCATAATCGTGATCGGCTGAATATTTGTACCGCTTGCATTTCTTCAACAATGAGAATAATGAAAGACATCAACATCCTGCAAGTTTCATTGCTTTTTAGCCCGAGAACAAGTGTTGCTCGCAGGCGTAGCCCGTCCTCCGCCGCCGTTCTTCGGATTCGCACCCTCGGTGGCTACTACTTACGGAGGCTGACTTTGTGCCGGAACCACCGTAGCGTGATTCTAATTGTGTATCGATGTTTAATAACACCCGAACGGACGGCGTAACTATCCTCCAAGCTTAAGGAGCCATTAGGAATCCTGAATGCGAATATGCGAGTGCGTATTTGTCCTCAAGTTTCATTGTATATATGGCTGTTCAAGTCCCCTTTCCGAGTACTGTCTTTCAACAAACATCATTGTCTGATACATTCTCATCTCTTGCGAGGAAAGTCTTGTTGAAGCTATCAGTAAAGCTTCTTGTATCGTATCCCTTATCAAGTTATCACAACTATGTCTCGCACCCCGCCTCCCGAGGCTCACCTCTCCAAGGAGAGGAACTCGGAAATTTCCCTCTCCTCAAATGACACCCCAGCTTTACCAGTGCTTGAAACAGTAAAGCCAGCTTTTAAGCCCTCGACAAATTTCTTACTAGCATTTGCATCAATAATGATCATCACCCTCGCAGCAGCTATTGACGCAACCTCACTTAGCATCGCACTTCCCATTATTACCCAAAAACTTCGTGGCACGGCCATCGAAGCTTTCTGGTCTGGCACATCGTTCCTGGTTACATCCGCAGTGTTTCAACCGGTCATTGCAGGCTTGAGCCATGTTTTCGGACGAAAGGAACTCGTTCTTGGTTCAGCGTTGTTCTTCGCTGTTGGATCTATTGTTGCTGCGGTGGCTACAAACTTCACCATGATGCTTGTTGGGAGATCCATTCAGGGCATTGGAGGAGGAGGAATCCTCACACTTGGTGAAATCATCGTCACAGACCTTGTTCCACTAGCTTCTCGAGGAGGTAAGCTAGCCCGTTCCGACTTATGCTCCCCAGTCTAACATGATTCCAGCATATTTTGGCTATCTTGGATCGATATGGGCAATAGGCAGTGTAACAGGACCTCTTATGGGAGGTGCCTTTGCGCAGAACGTCTCCTGGCGTTGGATATTCTGGATCAACCTGCCATTCATTGGTACCGGAACAGTCGCCATCATCTTCTTCTTGAAATTGGACAAACTGCCCGGAAATATTCTAGACAAGATCAAGGCTTTCGACTGGGTTGGATCAGTCATTTTCGTTGGCTCAACGGTTGGTTTTCTCATTCCCGTGACCTGGGGAGGAGTCCAATATCCCTGGGACTCGTGGCGAACGCTCTTCCCTCTCCTCGTGGGTGTCGCTGGCATTATCGGTTTTGGAATCTACGAATACTATCTCTCCCGTAAAGCTATCGCCTCCCAAGACCCAAACCCTATCGAGCCCATTATCCGCTTCAGCATTTTCAACAACACCACTATGCTCATCACCTACTTCGAGACTATTATCCATGGCATCGTCCTCTGGGCCCTTCTCTACTTTCTCCCTCTCTACTACGAAGCCGTAAAAGGATACACCCCCATCATCGCCGGTGTCGCCGTCCTTCCAGAAACCAGTCTTGTCGCACCCATGGCAGTTATTGTAGGCATCGTCTCCTCTTTGACAGGACGCTACAGATGGGCAATATGGATCGGCTGGTTCCTTGTAACCCTCGGTTCTGGCCTTCTCATTCTCCTGGAACCAGGTACCTCGATTCCCGCGTGGGTATTCCTCAACTTCGCAGTCTCAATCGGTACAGGCATGCTTTTCCCCGCCATGGGACTCGCTATCCAAGCTGCTGGCCGTCCAGAAGACGCGGGTCATGCCGCGGCCTTTTACTCGTTCACGCGAGTGTTCGGCCAATCTATTGGTGTCGCGATCGGTGGTGTTATTTTCCAGAATCAGATCAAGCAGAAGCTTCTTTCTTATGAAGCGCTAGCGCCATTAGCACAGCAGTATAGCAAGGATGCTACTGCTTTGATCAGCATTATTAAGGGCATGGCTGAGGGAACAGACAAAACAAACTTGATCAAGGCATATTCGGATAGTTTGAGCACGATTTGGATGGTGATGACTGCGTTGAGTGGGGTTTCGTTTGTGGCGAGTTTGTGGACGAAGGGTTTTAGTCTCACCCAAGAACATAATACGAAGCAAGGTTTTCATGAGGAGAAGATTGCAGATCCTGAGGGTGGGGATGCGTCTTTGCGGACTGAATGAGTGGTTTGGAGTAGGGGAGCTTTCCTACTTGTGGATTTCTTAGCATAGCGCGGCGTTGGGAGGAAGTTGGACCTCATGATGATAGATCTAGAAGCAGACCATAGAAATACTAGATAATTTATAGACATAAAAAATCAATTATCTCAAATTTCACCTCCTTCACATCCCGCCCCGCTCCACTCCACCCCGCCGCAACAAATCCCACACAAAAAAGTCGTACCATATTTCCTCTCAGCTCAAAAAATTTCTCCTCAACCTCTAAAAACCATTCAAAATGCCTCCCAAGAAAGCAGCCACCGAAGAGACCAAGAACAATGTCGTCGCCTTTGGCCGCGTCCGAAAGAATCTCAAGATGGGGTGTGTTGGCCTCCCGAACGTGGGGAAGAGCTCACTTTTCAATCTTCTGACCGAGCAGAGTGCTACTGCGGAAAACTATCCGTTCTGTACGATTGAGCCTAACGAGGCGAGGTGTGCTGTTCCGGATGCGAGATATGTATGTTGAAGGCTGGTTTTTTTAATTGTGTTGGTGGGTAGTTGCGGGATGGTGGCATGCGCGATTGTTCGTCTTTCTGGGACTTGGTGTTTGTACTTGGTTGAGTAATTCATGATTTGGTCACAGCTGGCAGAAGAAATTCATTCTGGGTTGCGCTTTTCTTTACTTTGGAAGTTGGTGTTAATCTTTTGATGTTCGAGTGCCGCTCCTAATCGTTGGAACGGACTATCACTAATGCTATCCAAAGGACTTCCTCTGCGATATCTGGAAACCACCGTCCATGTAGTAAGTCATGTTTTCCCCATAAAACGCGAGTTCGAGTCATGCCTCAAAAGCTGGAGTTCGATTCTGCTTAAAAATGACCATGCTAATTCGTGGGACAGCCCTGCCTACCTTCAGGTAACAGATATTGCTGGCCTCATCAAAGGAGCTTCTCAAGGCGAAGGCCTCGGGAATGCTTTCTTATCCCATATCCAAGCTGTGGATGGAATGTTCCACATTGTGCGGGCATTCGACAATGATGAGGTGTTGCACGTTGATGATTCCATTGATCCTACGAGGGACTTGAGCAAGTTCTTCTGCTTTTTCTTCTTCTTATGGTGTGTGAGGACTGGATTTAATATCTGTGTCTTGTAGATACCATCCAAAGTGAACTTTGCAAGAAAGATCTAGGTCTGTACCACCCTGGAATCATATCAAAAGGCAAAGACTGAGCAGTGTCAGACATTCTGGCCAAAACCATTGTTTCCGAGGAAGCAACTGTTAGGAAAGCCGGTGGCAAGTTCAAGATGAACCCGCTGTTCCCAAGCACTACCACAAAGATCAAGGCGGTATGTAGCAGATTCTTCCGCTAAAACGATTAGAAGAAGGAAAATTAGTACTAATTTCATCCAGATGTTGGAACAAGATAAACCAGTCCGGGACGGTACTTGGACCTCTGCCGAAATCGAGCTGATTAATGAAAAAGTAAGTTTATTGTCCGTTTACCCCCTAATTCTGGACCGGCAGATTGACTTCAATCAAGATGCAACTTATTACAACGAAGCCCGTGATCTACCTTGTCAATCTCACCATGAAGGACTACATCAGGCAAAAATCCAAGTACCTCCCCCACATCGCAAAGTGGGTCACTGAACACGGCGGGCTCCCCCGAGATGTGATTCCCTTCTCCGTAGAATTCGAAGAGAAAATCCACTCTTTCAAAGACGATCCTGCCGGACTAGAGGCATTCATGAAGGATATCAAAGTAAAGAGTCGATTGGAGAAGATCATTACTGAAGGTAAATATGCTATTCTCTCAACATTGAAAATCGTAAGGATGCTAATACATCAAAAGGATTCACGAAGCTTGGACTGCAGTATTACTTCACAGCAGGCGAGAAGGAAATCCGATGCTGGACGATTCCACGCGGTTGCCTTGCTCCCCAGGCCGCTGGAGCCATCCACGGTGATTTCGAACGCGGGTTCATCAAAGCCGAAGTCGTGGCTTACCAAGACTTCCACGATTTGTGCGAGGGCGCGAAGAGCATGGCGCCTATTAAAGCCGCTGGGAAGTATCGTCAAGAGGGAAAGACTTATGTAAGAAAAGCCGGAGATGGTAGTGAGAATATGCTGACTATTTGATAGACTGTGCAAGATGGGGATATCATTCATTTCCAATTCAGTAAGTGCAGATGACTCGGGACGTAGAGAGATAGCTGACGAGAACTTCCAGACGTTGCGCCTAAGAAGTAGAAATAGACCATCAATATAGACTAGGGACATAGTAAGGAATGATCAAGGTGTGTTCCATTGATGTGAACTCATTCGAATGTAGATTTTGGAAGAAAGGGGATGCTGAAAGAAGTGATAAATATTATAAAAAGAAGTGGCAAATCTAGAAAGACAGACTAAAGCCCAAGTCAAATGGGACGGGCCGCTTGATACTATTTTCGTGTCATAATAATGTCAAATGGAAATCTGGCAACTGAACTCGATGTATTATTGTAGGTTGCCTCAAGCTGAAGTCGTACTGTATATAAATTTGCAATGCATGCCACATGCGGCCGCCGTATACAGTAATTTTTTGATATCGCGGCAACCTGCTTCCTGCTCACACCCACCCTCCACACCACATCAGTAGACCGCGAGAATGGATTTCCCTAGCTTTTCGCCATCGTGGGTTTGTTCCCTTTGCATCCCTCATCCTTTATATAATACCCATTCCAGAGCACAGGTTGATGTGCTGAGCAGCGACGGCCCACAGCTTCCCAACAAATACTTGGCGGAACCTTCGAATACTTGAATTAGCTTCCACCAGCGGCAACGAGGAAGACATTTAGGCAACAAATGACCCAATCTTGATGGAGGCAACGGGGAAACATTCGACCAGGTCGCGGTCGCGGTCGCAGTCGCCGGATTATAAAAAACGGCTCGAGGTGCAGGTATTATACGCTGCGGAAAGCGACGATGTGGAGAAATTGCGCCGGCTTATTGAATATGCAAAGAGCACAGGAGAGTTTCGCGAACACTTTCTACGTATTGCCTTGACACGAAGTTCGGATAAAGGCAATATTGCAACGACCAAGTACATGTTGTCTATAGGTGCACCGCCAGATGCAGCCGCTGAAAACCGAATGCCACCTCTCTTGCGCGCCATAGAGCAAGATCAAAGTGCAATTGTGCATTTGCTACTAGAACACGGTGCGGACCCGGAGACTACTGATAAGAAATCTCGGACAGCACTCATGACAGCCGCTTGGAAGAATCGTTGGCATATTTTAAATTCGCTGCTTGCGAAAGGCGCCGACGTCAACAAGAAGGACCGTAAGGGACGAAATGTTCTCCATAATCTGGCCGCCGACAAATTAATTGACTGGGGAGACTCTATCATCGAGCTCTTATTAAACCAGAATATCCATATCGATGGCAAGGAGGGCCGAGACGAAGATGGGCGTACCCCTCTGCATTGGGCATGTTCGACGGGGAAGAAACGTTTGGCTGAGCAATTACTTACTCGACCAAGGGGACCCAAAGCATACATAGATGCTGTGGACGGGCGTGGGAAGACAAGTCTGCATCTTGCAGTACCTCGCGACAGAGATGACATCGTGCAGATGCTTCTTGACTATGGAGCCAGCTTACATGCGAGGAGTGATGGAGGATGGACACCTTTCCACAATGCATGTCAAATTGGCTCCGAAAAGATTGTTGGCATTCTTATAGATGCTGGGGCAGATATCAATGCAAAGCTTCTTAATGGAATGTCACCTCTTCGTAAGTTCAGTCCCCGGAGTGAAATTACCATTTCAGATGTTTTTAGTTGTTCTGATTTGTTCTCTGTAACATTTGCCTGTTTTTCAGATCGACTGGCATGTAAGATATTGCAGTGTCACCCATCAAGTAATAAAAAACCATTGGGGCGTATTGGAGGCTCAAAAATGCCTCGGCATCCAGACTTCAAATTAAATTGGGATATTTTTTAACACATCAAGAGATCTTTGACTGTGCGCCTGCAGTGGCCTTTGTTACATTTCTCAATTTCACATCAAGTGACTCTCAGCTACTCTAAATCTCTTTTCAAGATTTAATACTGACTCCGATTTTAATCTTAGACCTCGCAGCTGAAGGCGGCCATCTGGAAGTTGTCAAACGCCTTCTAAACTGCCAAAACATCAAGAGAGCGGCCCGAGATTCATTCGGAAGTACGCCATTCTTGCGAGCAGCTCAGAACAGACACAAAGACATTGTTAAGCTTTTATCTCCTGTCGATAACTTCAAGGCTCTGTCAGAAGATGCTCTTGGCGCGGTCAAAGGGTTTAGCGCTACGATTGTAGACTTTGGAAATTTCCACAACGGAAACCGCGTTTCAAGGAAGAGCGTTTTTGATGTGCTGTATGGCGAAGACAAAGACAACAACCTGAAGCCAGCTTTCACTATCATTCCTAACGATGATGCTACAGTGCTCAGGTGGATTCATCTACCATCAAACAATATGGCCTGGGTGGAAGCACTGCTTACCAAATTATTCATTGAAGAGGGCGCCAGTGACATTGATGGTTTCAAAGCACTCGAAAGATCTTTTAGTCATCAACATCGAGGACAGCAAAGCCAGTAAGCCAAATTCCCATACCAAAAAAAGGCTACATTTCCTATGTGAGCTTCGGAGCTAAGAGCTATGTTAGGAGCTGAGGAATATGTCTTGCAGATGGGATCCTAGCTCCTGAGACAGCTCCTAAGCTTTCTAGCCACGCAGGCTTTTT
>QGMF01000437.1:0-31937 GCA_007821475.1 Lachnellula arida | reverse complement strand
GGCGAGGGGGTGGACATGGTTGTGGGGGGTTGAGTGCTGGGTGGGTGGGGTGGGGTGATTGAGGAGATATATGTGAGTGGATGGTGTAAGGCTTGCGAGTAGGCCGTAGGTTTTCTGTTTGGGTAAAAGATAGGTATGTTGGTTGGAATTGGAAAATGGGAAGCAGATGCGAGGGGTGATGAGATATTAGATGCCTGATGACGGTCAGGTGATCAGGATAATCAGACTGAAGCACATGCTCTCGTTCGTCCCCTTTTCAAAGTTGGCGAATTCTATTTTATATTTAGCTATTAGAGCCTTGGTATTCTATATAGAGACTTTGAAGTCATACAACTCGCCCTTGCGTTAATAGTCGGTATTCCGCTTTACTTAGCTCGGCAGCAAGTACTATTTCCTAGTCAGCTACTGCCTACTGAAAATAATTCTGCTGCTTGGCTTTAGAAAACTATAATGATATATATAAACGTATACTTAATACATTTCCGCGCTTTGTTTTTTTTCGAAGATCTCTCGTCTCGAATAATAAGAGGAGCTTTACTACAATCACGTGAATCATTATCACTTAGCCCCCAAAACTCAAGGCAAAGTTATCTCTTAAACTAGGGAACTGATCAGGCCTGTTTAGCAACCTTCAAATACTAAGAATCTCTAATATATAGTAGCTAGTATCTTAGTATCTAGTAATAAATCATTTAGCGCGTTAGAATCTAAATATTAAGTATCTTTAATATATATATACTAGTATATCTTCTTATAATAATCTTACTATTATTTAGTAATAGCACTTTTAAAGAAGATTTATAAGCCCTAATATATACTTTTTGGTATCTGCACTAGCTTCTAAGCTACTTTTAAAAGGAAGTCCCTATATCGGCCTCTAGCCTATAATTCTAAGCTACTATATAGAGTATAAACCTTATATTAAAGGTTTTAGCATATTAGTCAGACACTAGCGGGGCCTGAGACAGTCAGCCCGATTCCTCGCTCGCCGATGTCTTCCTTTTCTCTTACAACACATCCAACATGTCATCAGAACATCAACCTCACCTCCAGATATTTAAGATCTTACCATCTCACGATCATAACTCAAATTTCCATCGTTTTCCGGAATTGCCAGTAGAGCTCCGCCGGAAAATATGGCGACACTCGTCGCAACGTGAGCGTATCATCAGGATATTTCTCAAGTGCAAGCCAGATCCTGAAGTCACTAGCAATACCGAGCGGCATTGCGCTATTGTTAACGGGCACCAGGTGCTAAGCAAGCTACTGCGAGTCAATCGCGAGTCAAGAGAGGCAGCTTTGGAATTCTATCGAGTCCATATTCCTTGTAGGTTCCAAGGGATTGAGAAAGAAACCACTACTACGCCTGGAACCTTATATTTCAACCCTGAATACGACTTTCTCAAAATCCACCCAGAATGGTATGTCAAAGACACATTGATCGATTTCATCTATCACCTAAAAAGTACCTATGATCCCTATCGCATCGGCCTCCTCAACCTGGCAGCGAGCCTGACCGATCTCAACGCAAATGATATGCATCTGGTCGAGCCTTCCGATGTTGATCCCGTAGCCAGAAAAGCGTTTACCGATACCCTTTCCCAGCTCCACGAGGTGTTTTTCCTCTCCAAAACAGGTCAAGGGCGTCAGATCTTGGGCTGGACAAGTGGAATCACTGGCGACACGATACTCAACCGTTCCTTCCCGATCATACCAAAGACGCCGACGTTTGAGCGCCTGGGGCGCGACCCACGCCCTATCGCCGAAGACCTGAAAAATGTAGTCGTCGGTGGTCCTAGTAGGGGATATGTTATCGAACTGTGGCGGAAATTACTGAAGAAATGGGCGGTTTCTGCACCCCAGATCGAGTATCGCTTTTACCTAGCATTTGAACCGCTCCACGAGGAAAAGGGTATCTACGACCATAAAAGCGCAAGTGCTTGGCTGCAGAGAGAAGATGATGTTTGGAGGGGGGTGGAAAGATCAAGGGACCAGGACCCAAAGGACGATACGACATCCAATTTTTACCGTTCCTGGGCAAAGTTGAATCTAAAACAACCCGTTGGTGCTGAGCATGAGAAATACAAGCACGAAAATCTTGAAACAGCTGTGAAGCCTGCCTTTGGTTTCTGGCTGTTCCCCTTGGCGTCGCTTGATCGGGACGACGATTCGAAATTGTTGGACATGTCAGAGTTTTGGCCTGAACTTGCCCTATCAGACTTGCCATAGCAAACAAGCAAAGGGGTTTCGTGGTTATTCTCCCAGCGACTGCTTATGAGGTTCAGCTGGGTGTCTCGTTTGTTATTATTGATAGTGGGCTTGTTCATTCACAAGGCAAATGAGAGGCAACGGCACCGAAACCTCCTCACTTGATCGCAATTTGTTATCAGAAGTTACAAATTTGAGTTTTACAATTGACTAAAAAGGACAGAGCAGCCGGGACCTATCAGGGCCCGACATGCTGTCAGCCTCAATCCTACATTGATTGAAATATATAGTCCCTGATTCCTTGCCTCTAAGCTTGTTTCAGGCAGAAAACAGTTCAGTTTGAAGTTACGGGTTGAGTCAACCAACATGGCTGGCTGAGGCTTATATACGTACACGTATCCTACAGGTTCATCTGTGCCGGATGAGCCTCCCAACACCAACACAGGAAGGGGCGCAATGAAGCATGATACGAAATACACAGCTCTCTTCCAATATGATTACTAAATCCTTTCTTATGGGAACGGATTGTCCAGCAAGGCAATTTTGGGGGTGAGTATTGTGCGGCAAGGTTCCAAGGGAATGGCCTGGATGAGATGGTGAGCCTAAAAATAGGGGCTCGTATCCTTAGGATCGGCTTTCTTCAAGCCACATGATTATGAACTAACATGAACGAAAGCCAGGATCCAACAAAAGCATTATATACAACAGTCTCCAGGCCAGATAATCTTGAATGCAGATGAAGGAAGCGGCGCAACGGAGCCTGCTCAATGTTCTTGTTCAGGGATGATGACCATAACCAACATTAATAGGAGACGTGGCGAGCGAAACATGGCACGCAACTTCCTTCAAGGGCGATATCATTATAACCTCGGGAAGATATCCCACGCCAGAGACGCACATAACTCATAGTCAACCTGAAACATATCCTCTTCCTTCCAAGTTCACATGTCCAACATTCAGGATGTTGGGACTCGGTGAGAGTTGGAAGGAGCGAAGATTATCAATCACGATGGAGCATCTGGATTTCCTATAAAGTATCTCTTAATTCCAGTTTCTCAGCGATGATCATCAACACAGTCCTTGAACAGCTTCTGCGAGTAAGCTCTCAAAATCTCCCATTTCAGAAAACTCAGTTCTCAGTGCCACCAAACTTAGACTCGAGACGATAGACAACTCAAAACTACACGCCATTGCATAACGGCCATATATACCAGTCCTTGATCTTCTTAATCAGCAAATATGAGGTTCACCAATGCTCTCACGACTTTGCTGGCTAGCATAGCTTTCACAACTTTTACCAACGCATCGCCAGTTGATCC
The DNA here is from genome assembly GCA_007821475.1 of Lachnellula arida. NCBI lineage: Eukaryota > Fungi > Ascomycota > Leotiomycetes > Helotiales > Lachnaceae > Lachnellula > Lachnellula arida. The sequence goes on along the minus strand of QGMF01000437.1, from coordinate 28,410 downwards.
AAGCTTACAATCCCGTGACAAGCTCGTTAGCGGCAAAGGTATATTTGCAAACATCCAGGCGACACAAGCGGCCTGGGATGGCGTGTCCAAGATATGCAAAACTGGGGGAAAACGCGATCTCGGAAACCTACAGGGTCGTGGCAAAGCACCTGATGGATTTGTGTCTGTGAATCAGGGAAAGTATGGTAGCCAGGGCAAATTTCCCATTGGCTTATGGACTGAAGGTCTTACAACTTGCTTCGGTATCGTCGTCGTCGGTGACTGGTCGCCCGATCATCCAGGAGTAGATAATCGCTTCCTTTTACACTTTCAAGCCGAATCCAACGCCCACGATTGGAAGCCCTTTGAAGAAGCAGTGCAGAAATCAAACCTCCAAAACATGCAGGGTTACTTAAGTGTTCCTGACACAAGCAAAAACATTCCACCTAATGTCAATTGGGATTCCGACATGGCCGATTTAAGTGCGAAGATGTCTAAGGAGATCACGGACAACCTGAAGGCTCTCACTGGCAAAGATCCTATTCTTGTCCCAGGGGGCCACAGCATGAGTCCTGCAAGCACTTTTCAGGTTTCTGGAACGGGGGAGGTTGCCTCTAATGGGAATGTCGTTAAACCCTCGTGAGCGAGCTATTGAGTCTGTGTTTAATGACGAGTGTATTTTAATCTTTCTAACCCTGGAACTATCTTTCAAAGATATATGGTGACGGGGGTTTAGTGTGGAAGTGTTTCTCTAGTAAATGGATGTAACCAGTGGACAGTATGGAATTTCTGCGCCAAGTAACTCTTTGTGATATGTACTTATTCTTCAATTTAATTGTCTAAGCAATAGATCAATTATTAAGCTATTTCTCTTCCTGGGTATTTCTCTACTTACAGGAATGCAGAAATAAGTCAAATTTCAACCACTTTACGTAGGCTCTGCAGACTAGACATTGTCTCTATTGAAAGAAGAAAACTAATCGGAAAGTTCACAAATAATGCACGATTGGAAGGGATATTACAAGCACGCGTTAAAACATTTAGGTAAGAATAAAGCGCAGAATAACCACACTTGACATCACTCTTGGTAGAGAAATAGTGCTTCTGCGCCTACAATCGATATCAGAGCCGTCGCAGAGTTCCTCGACCCATGACGGCACCTTTGTTTGAAACGCCAAATGGAACAGATACCCGCCTTCTCTCGCCGCTTCCATGCACTCATCTTCCGACCAAGGAAAAAGACGTCGAATTACTTTATAGTCTCAATCCACGTTAGCGCTTTTGATATTAGTCCCCACCAATCCTTCTAATAGTTGCCTGTGGTAAGATCATTCTCGCCAATCAAGTGTATTGTAAGGTTTTGCAGGCCGGCAAAGCTCCCAAGGATGTTGCAGGTTTCTTGTCAAGTAGCCAAGCCGTAGGGAAATGGGCCGATAGAGATAGGCCATTTGGAATCCCAGGTAAGGTTTAGGTAGCGAATTTGATTTAAGCGCTGAGGCAAAATAGATTGCTGTGGGCACAAGTTTTCGGAATCCGAAGTGGAGGTTTACATAAGAGAAGCGTACCCACCTCGAGGTATACCAGAGTGTCCAGGGGATTCATATCAAATATATTATCCTTAGAGAGTATCGGAATAGTCTCCGTATAAATTCTCCAGCATGTTTATAGCAATGGGAGCAAATTTGCAGGTTTAGCAGGATGAGAATCTCGAGTGTGAAGATAGTATCCGGGCGTATCCAGATGCAAACGCCCGCCAGTAATACCCCAACAACCGTAGGAGCGTGCTTTGGTGTCGGGCTCCATGTACCTGTCAATGTCGACCTTCTCGGCACAGTCAATAGCAAGAAGCCTTTTGGGAGCGTCTGCCTGGGACTTTAGTCCAAATGAGCAGGCGGGTCTCACTTGGTATCGTGAGAAGCGTTAATCGAGACGGATCGAATTTCTGCGGTATAAACTTGAGTGGATTCCGTGATATCGATCGACTTGTGCGGACGCTTTGGTGGTAATCGCTGGGGAATATTCATCTTGCGCTCTTTTTGCGTCTATTCGATATTTTCGGCGTTTGCACATGACATATTTGTTAGGGAGGAGGAACGACCTTGTGGGACAGTAAGAGACTAAAAAATGAAGAGTTGAGAAATTGGTGGGGAAGGTTCCTAAATATAGATTCGGTAACCCCTTGTGCACAGGCCATCTCTAAATCGAGTAAATAGGGTACTCGAGTACGTCATATATCGTCGTATATCTCGTAGGATTAAACCCCAAACAAGCTAAAGAATAAGGACCGCTCTATATCTTTAAGGATTCATAGGTTCAAGGATTGGCCGAGCTGTTTGAAACCGCTTTCACAAGGGTGAACTAAGTGCGATTACAGAAGAATTCGACTTATAAAAATGAATAAGAGGACGCGAGGACTTATTTATATAATCTACTTGAATCGCGTAGAATATCTTCTTAAAGGGCTTCGAGCATTTAAAGTGGCCCACCAGCTCCATTTACTTTTAGCCTAATTAGAATAGAAGTTAACCTTTACTATCGTTTCTATTCGCTACCGATAGTTGATCCTCGCTGTAGACTTTAATCTCCGAACCTTATTCTCAGCTTCGGCTTCCTACTACTAGGTCGGCCTTCGATATAGACCTTTTTTAAAACACGGGTTTTAAAGAATATCACGTGTATATCTTAATCAAGGCAAGTTAGCCATTTCCGGGATGTATATCTATTAGTAATAACTTAGTTAGGAACGAAGCCTCGGCCTCGATCCTTAAATTTACAGATAGGTTATGCGTTTTACACTCTTTCAAATCTCCACTGATTTCCAGCTTTTAGTTTTTCATTTTCTATTAGAATTCTTTTATAACCTATTTATTAATCTAATGCTTCCGTATAAATCACTGAGTACAGATTTGCTTTAGTATTTTTGACTAAAACCCGGGGTCTTCTTAATTCCTTTATCATACTACAAACTGTATATCCTATACGCCTGTTATTAAGTCTCTGAAGCGCCCGGTAAATCACACGACGTCTAAGCTAATACTAGGAGGTGTAGACCTAGAAGCATTCTTAATTTTCCTTCACCAGATGCGGGGTCAAAAACTCCCATAGAACTGTTATTATCTTCTAGAAGTGGGTAATGGAAAATGATTTTTTATTGACCTTGATCTATAGAGTGGAAAAGTCCTACCAGGCGGGAGACTTCTATGAAGTCTACTATCCCAATGGTTTGAAGTTGAAATAGTGAGCCTTCATTTACTCGGTCCTCTATACGGTATATTATAATCTATTCAAGTTTCACTTGATATATTATAAGTAGTGCATAGCGTTTTATTTGATTAGAATAACCTGCTACGATTATCCTTCAGGATTTACGCTGTTCCGATATGGGATAGTAAAAGAAAAGATCCTGCTCGAAGCGGATTGCCTGTTGCGGCAATACTATCACGATGGCCCTTAATATAGTAAGTATATCACGACACACCCTTAGAATCGTTACGTTAAAATAAGCTCTATATACTCAAAGGATTTCGATGAAATTCGTATTCATGCTGCTGGCGAATCCTGTAGTTTAAGCCCCAAAATCTTTAGTATAGATAGTACGGTATGGCACTCTCCTTTAGTATTCTTTTGCGGGGCACTCATCTGGTCCCACCTAACACACTAACTCTTTAACTTGTCCAGTGCCCTGCTATATTTCTTCATTCCTTGAATTACTCTCATATTCATTTATGGGGTTTAGATTGTGAGCTGCTTATGAAGTGTATTTTCCTTCCTTAAACTATTCTTTGACTATGAAGCTCACTATCACTCTCGCCATTCTTTCAATCTTCTTCGCCGCAAGCTATACCTATATTCTAGATCCTTCATGTGCCGCGTATAAAGATATAATAGTCCCGGCTATGAGAGGAGCATTTGATCTCGCTCAAGCAGGGGCAGATACTTTAGATACTCTTGCGACTTCAACTGGTGGTAGTAGCGGAGTTGTGTGGCAGGCCCAGATGGACCTCGTCAACTTCACATTCGCTGAAGCACTAACAAATGGCAAGATTGATACGACTAATCCTAAGGTAACTAACCCTTTTTTTTATTTCTCCTCAAGTTTGTTTTATTTAAACTCTTCAAGGGTGCATTATACCCTTGCTGCAGCAGCTTCGTTCTTTCCAAGAAACAGAATACTAATTATACATCGCAGTGGACACATGTCAAAAGCATATTTAATCAGGTCCTGAAATTCAATACTAATAATGGTGAACCCGATATAACAACTCTTCAATACTACTACAAATCCCTCACCGTTAATGACCTCGTCATATTTTGCGACTATACGCGCTTTATCGAGGGCTACAACTGTGGTCGGCAAGCTATACCTGGCCACGTCTGCGATCGCAGTATGGGTATCACCTGGCCTGCGACCCCAGGATGGTATTCCTGTAGGGATATGCCCCCTTATCATCAGCCCCTGGAAGCTTGGGTATTGGCACCGTCTAGTGAGGGAACCCTTTTGCCTGCCACGATGCAATTATGCCCTGGGTATCTAGCTATGATGAATATGTACGAGAGCGAAATCTTGAGAACGCAAGGTTCCACTGCCAGCATGGATTTGAATTGGGCAAAGTACAGCCGTCCCATCGGGGCCGAAAGCCCTCCTATAGATTTCTTAACGACGTTCGATTTTACTTTGCTTCATGAAATGACGCATGCCGTTCCCAATGAGGCAACCGAGGATATTGATGGTTCAGCTTCATATCATTGGTATAATACGCGTTGGCTGAGTGCTCAGACGAGTGGAAGCACGAATAACGCAGAGAATTATGCCTTCTTTGGCCTTGGTAGCAGAATGATCTCTCCGAAGAAAGGCGTACAAGCTCAACGACCGATGAGTGATGGAACAATACAAGAACTTGTTGGAGTCTCGAAACGAGACATTTCTCACGACAACAACCTCTTTGGACCCCAGGCACGGAACTTAATCGTTTCTAGCCAGCCAACCGATTCCACCTCATCTACGGCCTTAGAGATCAGATCGAGTAGCTCTACTCACTCTGGTAACCCAACTCAATCCAGTACCTCAACTCGCTCCAGCAGCTCTTGTTCCGCGCAGACAACAAGCGCCTGTGAGCTCTCGTATTCGATTTTCACCCCTACTGGCGCGAGTACAGCAAACTTATCTACCATCACAGTCTCGTGCTCAACTGTAACTGCTTATCCAGCTTCCCTAAGTGGATCCTTAACGGCAAAGGCCACAGAGGTCCCGGTAACACCTATTTATGATGAGGGCAGGCCTCAATCCTGGTACGCCATGCAGCAGAGTGTTCTCTCGGAGGCAAGGGCTGATACGACCGACCCTTACGTCACTTGGTCCTCTGGAACTAGCGTTGTCCATAGCACACATGCTGTATCAACGACTCTCTCACCGTCGGCGGCAAAGCCTGCCTCGTCTTCTACTTCGAAGGTTGATCCCACAGCAGATGATGATTGCTGAGACTAGTTTGAGAGTACTCTACTATGAGGTGTCTGTTATATTTGGGGAGTAGATAGCCACACTTGACTGTATATACCAGTACTTACTTTCCCCTTCACTGCCTTCCTCATAGTACGCTTGGCACTAAGACCTGTAAATATATCATCCCTTTTAGGCCATCATTGCCCTTTTCGGACCTCAAGACCCCTCGAATTCTGTGTGAGTGTTTCATAAGAAGAATAAGAGAATAAGTTAATAAGTCAATTGAACCCTCTATCCTCTATCTTCTACCTCCTAATCCTGTCCCTTTGAAGCCTATAAAATTAATAATCTAAGACGGCTTTGTGTTGTTTGTTATGGAAAGAATGTTCAAATAGGTACCTCTGCACGCGATTACTTAAGATGGATGGCTCGGCTTGGGTACGTGTGTATCAGACGGCAGATGTTGGATATCAGTACAGGTTCCATTAGCCGGTTTGTCGTATATTGCAGTGTTATCAGGTAAGGCTGAATACGAACAAATGCAAGTGCCGGACAGAGGAGAGCTTGAGCCTCCTATGAATGATGTATTGGTATCCTGACAGCCAATATTGCCCAGAAACTCGCCGGAGACCAGTGGATCTCGCGCTTTCTGTGGGACGACAGCCAGTCGGTAAACTTCGCAAGCGTTGGTTGAATTCCCGCCGTGTTTTTCCGTTGTTGTATCTGTATCACACTTGAGGGGATGTTAGTGATTTTAGATGTGTGAGAAGAGAGACGTCGTACCATGTCGAGGATAGGCATGAAGTTATCTATACAGTGCTGCTTTTTCGCTGCGTCGTCAGCTCCATACGTGAATTTGAACGAGCCGACACAGGGCCCTTCTTTGAATCTCACTCCGAGCCAGAGATTGTCCGCTTCGTTGTTAACAAGGAAGTTCAAGACTACGCCATCTCCTCTGTCTTCGTGGTCCTGTCCATAGGAAATCGGGCTCGTGATGGTTAGGTCCCAAAAGTGCTTGTTTCCACAGAATGAGTCGATGGAAGATGAGGCTTCGGGGCGAGCAACAGAGACCGCTCCTGATCCAGATCCTATGCAGTCGATGACTGGATCTGCCGCAGCGAGAGAAGCGAGTTCCACCAAGAACGAAAGTGATAAGAGGAGGTACATTGTGAAGAGAAGTTTTGGTGTAAAGAAACGTAGTTTTCTTCGCCGATAAGACGCAAGAGTTTAGAAGTTGGATTACTGGACTATTTGTAGTCAAAATACTAGAAATTTTCCCCCAACAAACCGGAGGAATCATAGTGATGACTTCCAACTCAGATGAAACATCGAAACCAACAAACAGAGGCATACTCGCCCTTTGACTAACCCAGCCACCCAACACTTTCGGCCTTGTCAGCGCCAACAACAGGCTGAATGGACCTCCCCCACATTCAGACAGGGCGCAGTCGGGGAAGTAACCGCAACTCCACATTGGCACAACAAAAGCTATGTGGCACAAATCACCGTAACTATGCCATACAGATTGAGACATTGATCTCATGATAGCTAGGACGTAGGGATAGCAGCATATTTGAAGAATTTCTCCATCCTGCCGGTCTGGAGCTTTCATACCGTATGCTTGCACATGTGACCTGAGGGTCGTTGAAGGAAGTGGCTTCTCGATCCAGAGACGCCTCCTCGGGGCCCTTATATCTGACCGAGGCTGATGTCGCGGGAAAAAACCATCTAAAACAAGAGTCGAGGGAGTTTCAAGTTTATCAAAATGTAGTTGGGGTTGGACAGAAGGACGTGGCTGAGCTTGTGTGCAGTCTCGCATCTCGTGTTGCCTCACGTGAGAGGAAGAACCATACCACCAGCTAACAATCCCATACTAGATAGATAGATGAATAACACAAACACACATAAGAGGCATGCACGACGTGCCGTACTAGAATTTAATGTAAATTCTTGATACGGAGTCGTAATCCAGTGAGGCAGAGTCATTTGTTCCAACAAGACTTGTATTCCAGCTCGAGCTGTCGCTTCAGCTAGTCTGGCATTCTATCTGACATAGAAAGAGGTAATGAAGTCTACGAAGGAGCACATTCAAAGGGGTTTGACTTGCAATCAATCCTGAAAGCCCCTCAATTCAATCCCTTTAAGAAAACCTGGGCCACTCATGTTCTTGATATTCAAACACCAGACAAGCTCGCGCTCATATTGAAATCGGCGAAAGTACGATTTCAGGATCCCTTGCGCGTAGGTTGTCATTTGAGGACCACTGGTTCCATTCTCGATTCTGTGACAGTATTCGATAGATTGGCAGAGGTAACGGGCTAGCTTGTCGGCTTCTTCTTTGACTGAAGAAATCGTGGGAAATCTCGAGTTCAAAAGAAGTCCTTCTTCCCTTAGATCGACAGAATGCTGATCGAATGTCGACGAGAGGACAGAGAGGCCGAAAAAGTGTTCATAGAGATCTATCATACTACACAGAAGCTGTAACAATATTGCCCACAACAGAATCACTTGAGCCGCGATTTCTAGGCTTTCAAAGTGGAGAGAAAAGGGGAATAGTTTGCTATCATAGAGATGATCTGCTGGGTTGTCCACGGTTGATGGCATAGCCCAATAAAGCCGTCTGGAAATCGCGTTTCTGTATCTCTCCTGAAGATAATAGAGATTTTCGAGTACAATAAAGAAATCCTTGAAGATAATCGGTCTCAATTGCTCGGGAAATACACCAGATGTGCTGTGGCTGGCTATAAGTAGCTCCGACTTTTCAAAAAGGACAGGCACTTCGCAAGCAACGTCCATCAATTCGTGGAACGAATCATGTGCTTTGCTCGTGGACATGAGCTGGCGGCAATGAGAGATTGCCATCGATCTAGCACTTCGATTCACAAGAGCATCAAACAGCTATAAATTTGGTCAGCGTGGATACCCCAAAAGAACCAGTAAACGTACAAGGACAACTCGAATTCGAGCGCAGAAGCTCGGCCAGAGTGGCGAGGAAGAATCCGTGCGTTCATTTCGAATGCGTAAGATTTCTGATATTCCCTGGCCATGAGCACGCCAGGAATCATCAAGAGGGCAAACAAATAGCTAACTCGGTTAGAGCTTTGTGTGCAAAAAGGACTGGGGATGATAGAATTACTTCCCCACAAGAAAGCACAGAGATAGCAGCTAGAATCTCGTCACTTTGTCTAGCACTAGTGTCTTTTAGTTCCACTTGTAACGTCTGAAGAGCATCGTTATAGACTTGCAATGCGTCGTCAATACAAACGCTACCCGATTTTGTGATAGCGACCTGTATTACACAAAACGTGAGGAGCGAATAGTCGAGAGCATGACTTTTTCCCTCAAGCTCGCAAATAATTTGAAGCCAAGAGAATACAGACGATTCTCTTATATCGGCTTGACTCGGCTGAGGCAGGTAGAGCTTCTTCAGCAGTTCCAAGGCTAGAAGTCGAAACTGTGTCCGTGGGCCTATTGGATCTTGGACTTGCGAGTTAAGTACGTGTAGAGTTTGGTCAAAATCACGAGACACGTGGAGGTCAAGATTGTGCTGCTTTAGCACTGACAGGGCTGTGATTGAGAGATTTCCAGGAGTCCGGTTCACGAATATTGTATCGCGTTGGTAGCCCTTGCAAGCAACCCCGGCTTTCTCACACCTAAGACACGTTGGCACCCGGTAATCACACTGAGTATACGTTAGTATGAATGGAAGACTGTTTTAAAAGACCAGAGATTTCTCTATCTCACTTTGACTTTGCGTCTTTTGCAGTCGTGGCAGGCTCGAGACCCCACCTTTGGTTAATAATCAAACGGTCAGCTGTTATTTCGTATATACTGCTGGGACTCGGAGCTTAACTACCATGCTGGTTGAAGTTGTCACGCGTGGATTGAAAGTTGAATAGCGACTGCAGGCCTCGCACAATTCTCTTGGTGTGCCGTCGCAGTTCAAAGTCAAGGTTGCCATAGAAATCCCGAATAGTGCAGGAGATCGATGGAGATCTGCCTCTAGTCTTCATTTGGCAGCATTTTCCGAATTTACGACAGGGTTTACACGATTTCTAAGCCCACGCCGCACTACTCATGTCCCCAATTTGTGGTTCATCGGCAGAGAACATGCAATTCCGAGTTTCATATTCTATGACTCCGTGGGATTATGGCTAAACACCACCAAAGAACCCTTTTGGGAACAATACAGCGAGTATGTTGCAGGGGGCTGTGAAGTTTCCACCTCTTTGCTTATCCACCCACCAGAACAGAGCTCCACCGTGATTTCTTGCTGTCTACCCATTAGGTACATAAGGAGGGCTGTCTATGTGTCTTGGGATATACTTTATCCCAACTACTCTATTCCATCAATTGCTGCGTTTCCTGTTTCCACCTCCACTCACCGTGGACCATTCGTCAGGGCAATCACCTCGTCGTGATTCCAATATTTCCATTGATCAGTCAGAGAATTCAAAAATGGAAGTCACAAACCACTTTAAGCCAGAGCCAGAATCAGAAAAGGGAGAAGGGCCACAACCAGACCCCGAGACAGCACTGAAGAAAGAACCGACCGGACCCAACCCTGATGACTTTCCCGATGGTGGATTTCAAGCTTGGCTGGTCGTTGTGGGAGGGTTCTGTGCGGTATTCTGTGGCTTTGGCTGGATAAACTGTGAGAGCCTATCTAGATGTCACAGCCGTGCGATTTGCTAATGTCACGAAGGTATCGGTGTCTTCCAAAATTACTACGAACGCAATCAATTGCAACATTATTCTTCGAGTACCATAGCCTGGATCCCTTCGACCCAATCCTTCATGTTGTTCTTCCCGGTATGTTGAGCAAAACATCAAAACATACAAGATGCTGACTTTACACTCCTAGGGGTTTCTTGCTGGGAAAATGACAGACGAACTTGGACCACGGATTCCAGTCTTACTGGGCTCTTTTCTCCACGTCTTTGGGATAATGATGACTTCGATATCGAAGGAATACTATCAGATTTTCCTGGCACAAAGCGTGTGCAGTGGACTTGGGTGCTGCTTTCTCTTTTACCCAAGTATACCTGTCCCCAAACCCGTACAAAAGAACACTTTCTGACACCCATGTTAGTAATTGCAGCCTGTGGTACCTGGTTTCGCAGACACCGCGCACTTGCATTTGGCATTATAACCTCCGGATCCAGCCTCGGCGGCGTTGTGCTGCCCATTATGGTTCAACGCCTCATACCCCAAATCGGTTTTGGGTGGACAATGCGAGCGGTCGGCTTCTTGTTCCTGGGTCTCCTTACTATTGCCAATCTCACCGTTAGGTCTCGCCTACCGCCACCCCGTCGACCTTTCCACGTCATGGAAATGGCAAAGCCTTTCACGGAAAAGCCTTTCATGCTACTCGCGCTCGGATCTTTCTTCATTTACATTGGCGGATTCCTTCCCTTTAACTTCATTATCGTCCAGGGTGAAGCCTCAGGCATGTCAACAAATCTGGCAAGCTATTTAGTCCCAATAGTGAACGCGGCATCGTGAGTATTACCACAAAAGTTACAAGTAGTCTTAGCAAACTCCGTACTGACATGTGGAATAGAACATTCGGTCGTATTCTCCCGGCACATTTAGGCGACTCCTTTGGTGTTTTCAACGTGATGATTGTCCTCACAGGGTTTGCAGCAATTATAACCCTCGCCCTCTGGCTGCCCGCGGCTGCAAATGCGCCCATCATCGTGTATGCAGTCATGTATGGCTTTGCATCTGGCTGCACATTATCAATTATCCCAGCCATGGTCGCGAAGCTCGGAAAGATCAGCCAGCTGGGTGCCCGGAGCGGTGCTCTGTATGCGTTCTCGTCGTTCGGCGTGCTGATCGGAAGTCCCATAGGAGGAGCGATACAGAAGAATCAGCATGGCGGTTACTCGGGGCTTATTATTTTCACGGGCGTTGCATTACTAATTGGCACTTTCTTTTCTTTCCTCTCGAGAGCTGCCCAGGTAGGGTTGAAGATTAAAGTCAAGGTGTAGGAGAAAACATAACATACCATGTAAATTAGGATAGTAGCCCTGGGCTTCTGACTTTCTTGGTGTATATTTAATAGATTTAGAGGGGTGGGGTATGTACCTAGAGCAAGGCCAATAACTTCTTAAGTGGGACCCTAGGATTCGACAGAAATGTATTTGGGTGTTAGCTTTTAGTTTTGCATTAATAGATTCAAATTAAAAGTAGTTCAAGACAGAAGTGCTTATAGTGTAATCTTTCAAAATAACAGCAAATACCGGACTTTGAGATCTGGAGGAAAATGTTGAAGAATTTGGGGGACTGTCACATGATTAGTCTTCCCCATACATATTCTTTGCAAATTTAGTTGTTTATTCTTATCATAGATGCAGCAAATAACTTTGCATCTTACTCCGAGTAATAACTCAGCCTTTAATATAATATCTTTGCGACCCTTAAGAGGCGCGGGGCTTACTGCATTTGTACTAGGCCTGGGGATTCTGATAACCTAAGTCCGAATGTTGACCTCCCAACTTAGGAGACTCGGGCTCGGGCTAGTACCAACACAGTCTATATCTGCCTTGCCTTGCTACTACAGGCATAGGTGGTACTAATATAATAATAATGGTTCTTCTGCGGGTTCAAGAGTATTTCTGCAACTGGGCTAAACTCAACTAAACGTTCCGGGCGCTTCTAGTAGACTCGAACTATTCATTACGGCTAACTAATAATAAAACGCGTCTCAGGTTCAGCCTTCCCTTTCCCTCAGCCTCCCGCCACAACCACCGCCTATTCTGGTGATTCACCGAGAATAAAACACTGAATTCTTCCACTATATCTCCTCCGTCTGCGAACCCGCGATTTTCCTACGATGATACGATAGTTTTTGGAAACATACATACTTTGGTTGTGGAATAGGCTACATTATTTGGATTCCATTTGAGCAGCTGTACAACACAAAATGGATTTCACCAAGCTGAGGGCGGCTGCCTTGAAGGATGGAGACGACGAAGAGGCCGTCACGGTCAATACTCGCGCCCTGATAGACAAGGTGCTTGCCAGATATTCTGGAGAGTGGACAACTCTGCGAGAGCTACTCCAAAATGCAGCAGACGCCCAAGCGACCAGAGTGACCATCAAGTTCGAGACCTTGCCCTCCGCGAATGTTCCTCTTTCGAATACGACAAACCAGTCTGATATCCTGAAGCACGTCCTGCTAAATCACACATTACGAAGACTGCTGGTCACGAACAATGGACAGGCATTCGGGGCCAACGACTGGGCGAGGCTGAAGAGGATTGCGGAAGGAAATCCCGACGAAACCAAGATTGGAGCTTTCGGTGTGGGGTTCTACAGCGTCTTCGCAGATTGTGAGGAGCCGTTTGTCAGTTCGGGCAATGAAGCCATGGCATTCTACTGGAAGGGCAACTCGCTGTTTACCAGACGACTGCAGCTCCCAGCTGAACAAGGAAATCCAGATACTAGCTTCGTTCTAGATTATCGAAACAATACAACTCCTATGCCGAATCTCCTCTCTATAGCCCAGTTCCTGGCAACAAGTTTGACGTTCGTGGCTTTGGAGAATATTGAGCTTTTCGTGGATGACTGGAAGATCATATCCTTGAAGAAGAAGGCTTCGCCCAGTATTCCTGTGCCTATTGCTAGAGATGTTGAGACAACGACTAAAGAGGGGCTGATGAAAGTCACCAGTATGGACCGCGAGAGTGTACAAATGGATGCAATATTCATGAATGTTGTTGGATGGAAACCTGTAATGCCGGCATTACCCAAGGGAACCAGTTACGACAGCGCCTACGGGAACAACGACATGCCCTCTCTACGTTCTTTCTTCAGCAGGCTCACATCAAGTACAAGCCATGCTCAACTAAAGACAAAAGCTATGCGGGATGAAAAGGCCTTGCAGGATATTGTTTCGGAAAGTCTCACTGACCTCACGACGGCAAACGTCTTCCTCCGAGTAACGACTGCTGTTGTCAGAACCTCAGTCAGTTCATCATTTGCCAGCGAACTCGAACGAGCGACCAAGAAGCCACCCCCAAAAACCACCAAGCTTGCAATCCTCACATCTTCTTACGACGAGGAGGCTGCATCTTCTAAAGATGACAATGTGGCAGAGCTTGTTGATGTGTTCGCATCTGTTCTTCCCGCCAAGAAGCCTGGTGGTCGTATTTTTATCGGATTTCCGACGCATCAAACCACTGGCGCAGGCATGCACTTATCGGCCCCCTCCGTCATCCCAACCGTTGAGCGAGAATCGATCGATTTGAACGCGAGATGGGTCGTGACGTGGAATCGGGAGATGCTCCGAGTTGCCGGCATCATGGCTAGACTTGCTTTCTCGAACGAGATGGCAGATCTTTCATTCAAGATAAAGCGTGCTACCGAAGCAGCTGGGCATGGAACCAAGGTCTCAAAGACTGAGATTGCCCAGTTTATGCCCGAAGCCCTTCATGCGCTCAAAACATTTACCTTCGGAGAGTCAACACCGAGTTCACAAGTATCGCAAATCATCGAAGAAGCTTTTTGGACAGCTTACAAGAAAGCTTCTATTGAAATCTACAGCACCCGGGGGATTTTGCCTACAACAAAGGTACGTTTAGCCACAGAAGATCTCAGTGGTTTTGTCGAGGGTATTCCCGTCATTCCAGATGCTTTAGTGGGAGGGCCATTCGTCACCAAGCTCAGAGAGTTTGGTCTTGTCACAGAAATTACCATAGATGATGTCAAGCAAGAGCTGGGAGCGAAAGCTTTAACGAAAGAGCAATTGGTGCAATTTATCACATGGGCGGGTCGCAAAGCCGTAACAGGCGATATCAGCGGTCAGACGATCCACTCTCTTCTGGATGTTGCGGTCGCGATGACTGGAGACGCCGACGGTCAAGGTGATGTTATTGCTTTGGGCAGCATTAAGAATTACCTCAGTGTCAACAAGATCCCGGCAGAAGTTCCTATTCCACCAAGCACCATTCCATTCCACTTTACCAAAGCGTCCCCTATACATGAATTGCAAGCTCTAGGATGGGAACCTCTTGAGATCGTACCCTGGCTACGATTCCTGATTGAAACCAACGTCTCTAGGCCCGCCGATCAAAACCTCACAGGCTCCGTACGATTTGCTGCTCAAATTCTCCTTATATTATCAAAAACATGGGACGGATTGAGTACAAGCTCCAAGGAGACGGTTGTGTTGCTACTGAAACCCCTGACAATTGTGCCAACGAAGTTCGGTATGAAGAAACCAGGGGAGGCTTTCTTCGCAAGCGTCAAGCTTTTTGATGATCTACCAATTGTCACTTCATGTCCAGGCGTGAAAGAGAAGTTCTTTGCCGCCATTGGTGTCCGAAAGACTGTTGATCTGGAAACGATCTTCAGCCGCTTGCTTGTACCGATTGGGGAGCCTAAAGAGGGCCAGCAAACAAATAGGACTCGGCATATGGAGTTGATTAAGTATCTTGCATCTGTGCGAGATGACATTCCACCTGATGATCTCAAGAGGTTGCGGGAAACCCCGATTTGTCCCGCCGAAGCTGGCCCTAAAGGTCTTGAGCCCACCCAAGGGACCTCCCGACTCTACAGGGTATCGGAACTTTTCGAACCAAAGGATACTCTTCGCGAACTAAAATTACCTATACTTCAATGGCCGGGGCCACCAGGGAGTTACCGGCCAGGCAGTTTGGAAGGTCGATTTCTGTCTACTCTGGGCATTAGGGCATATCCTTCTGTCCCTGAGCTGATTGGCATGATGGGTTCTGATGATCATATGCTCAGAGTTAAATCTATGAACTACTTCATTTCAAACCATCATATCAACCGCTATGCAAACTTCGACGTCAGTTCCTCGGAAAGGTCATTCTTACCATTGCAAGGTGACCCGGCCCGCCTTGTCAGTCCAACGGAATGCTTTACAAACGAGCGATGTGCTGTTCTAGGCTTCAATATACTGATCAAAGAACTGCATGTCCATGCAAATAAATTTGGAGTTGCTATAGACCCTCCGATTACGGAATGCGTCAACAGACTCATCGCAAAGCCACCCCAAACCAAGCGTGAAGGCTCAACACTTTTCAGCTACTTTGCTAGCCGTCTTGGTGAGATTGGCCAGAACAATGTTGCAAAGATAGCCGACTCTCGCATTGTACCAGTTGCTTCGCGGTCACTAGTACCGAGTGGGTTTCCGAGTGAGAAGATCGGAAAACAATCCGACATACAGCACTTGGCGCCAAAACAGTGTTATCTGGGTAGCTCGTCGTCTACTTATGGCGAAGTATTTGATTTTGTTGATTTCGGAGCCGATGCCAATGCTTTCCTCCTCAAATGTGGTTCGAAGCATGAACCGACCAAGCTTGAGTTAGCGGCCATTGTATCTAGGGAGCCAGCACGACTACTCGGTATCATGAAAAGCCCCGAGAAATATATGGATCTTCTGAGGTCCCTAGCTGATGACCTCCCGCAATTGAAGCGAGATAAGCTCTTGTTCAAACAGTTGAGGCAATCGAAATTTCTCATTGGGTCAAAAGAATTCCCTGGAAGTAAAGAAAAGCAGAAGCAGGACGTTTCTGAAGATGAGGACTTCGACCTTGATGACGGGGAAGATGCTCCGATTAAACAGTGGCAACTAGCGTTACCGAGTCAAATCGTAGTTGTAAGTACTTTGCCCCTATCTTGCAACTATACTTTGCTTACTATATGCAGATCGACGATTACATTAGCTATCGATTATTTAAAGGGTCGTTGATATGCGCTCCCGAAGACGAAAAGCTTGAAGAATTTTATATTGCACTGGGTGCGTCTACTCTTCGTAGTCTCGTTGGAGAAGACCTCCGTCTCGGCCATACCTACGAAAAACAAGAATCTGCCATTAAGCTTCGTAGCCACGTCCTTGAGCGTTCGAAGCTCTTCTTACATGAAATCGACCGGAAAGATATCAAGCATGATAGCCGCTGGCTCGACAAGAATCTTAGTGTTCAAGTTGTCAGCTCCATTCAGTTGAGGAGATCGCTTCATGGTCATAATTTATCCCACACAGAGAAACGTTCCGCAGCTTGCACACACGAACGACATCAGGGTTATACTTTATTTGTAACGCCAGGCAATCATGATGTCTTCCAGATCAGTCAAGCAATTTGCAAGATCCTTCTGGACCGTCCAAATCAGCAATCCTGTATGTCATTCGAGACTTTTCTGAAGCTGAACTTGTATGAGTTACGATCTCGTGGTTACAATGTCGAACGAATCTTGAGGGCCAAAGCTGCTGAGCAGAGGATCGCGGAAGAAGAACGTCGGAAGCAACTGGAGACAGAGCAACAAGCACTTAAGGACCAGCAAGAGCAATGGACCAAAGAAAACGAAGGCGCATTGACCAATACTACTAAGGAGTCCCGCCGCAAGTCTAAGATGCCTTCTATGCCTGGTGCGTTTGGGTCGGATTCTCCTGAAAACTCTCCCGGACGGGCCCCACAATCGCCTCCCAAACCGAAACGTGGCATGTTCGCAGGTCTTAGTCGTCGTTTAGGCCTTGACAACAGCGGAGAAGCTCATGATCAACTCCAAAACCTCCTTGGCGATGGCAGTCCTTCCTCTTCCCACGATCACGAGCAACAGCAGACGGACAACCCACCCACCTACGAGCAAGCCAACAAATCCTCTGGCGGGAAATCCGCAACAGAAAAAGTCTCTTCTCCCGCCGCCGTACAGCAGAACCTCCTAAATGCAATCCAATCTTCCCGCGCTCACGACTCCTCCACGCTCTTCTCGCCCCCATCAAAGCAAGTAATCAAAGAGCAAGCCTCCTACTGCGACGAAACCCCGTCCCAAAACATAACCTTCCTAGCGGACGCCTCAAACGGAACCCGAATCTTCGTCACCAAGACACTCTCCGTCTCACCCACCGAATTTATCTCCTCGCACTCCTCATCCCTCAACAACTTTGCTTCCCTGCTTCACGAAGTAGCAGACGTGTATACCCTGCCACGCAAGGCTATCCATATCTTCTACGACGAAAGCGGCGGGACGATTGCTTTCAATTCGAGCGGAAGCATTTTCTTCAACTTTCGGTTCTGGTTGCAGTTACACGACGGTAGAGATCGCGTGGCGAGTGGTGCATATTGGTGGATTGTGTGCGCGCATGAGTTGGCGCATAATTTGGTCAAGGAACATTCGGCGGACCATAGTTTTTACACGTAAGTCTTACTCGTTCCGTCTCCCCTTTTCCCCTTTCCTTACTCCATATATATATATTTTTCTGTTGAGATGATGGCATGGGATTTTTGCTAACAGGATATAGTGAGATGTTGGTAGCGAATTACTTCCCGAAGATGATGAGTAAAGCTGCTTCTTTTGCGCAGAAACCTGCGCTGCCGGCGAAAGAGCAGGAGAGGAGTTTGATGGATTAATTGGATAGATTTATATAGGTTGGGTAGATTGGGCAGATGGAGTTCGGGGTTAATTCGACTTGGAGGGTTGCATTATATGTTATTGTTAAGCGGAGAATGATACACTGGTGTAGATAGACTGTTTTCAGGAATAGGTAGATATCAGAAATGTATATATCTCTACTCTGGTCTTCCAAAGGAATTAGTATCGGCAGCGTATTCTGTTGGTAACACTTTAGTGCACTGGTCTGGCCTAGTAATCGTAACTTATCGGTGGTTCTGTGGTTGCATTTCTAGGTGTAGAAGAGGTTCTAGCTAAGGTTGCGGCGACGAGGTTGAGGCCTCGTCGCTGTAGTCATCGGCGCTAAGGTCACGTATCCACGTGACATATACATTCCAATGTATTCAGTCTATATACCAAGTAATGTCCGCATACATATACCTTATGTAGCGCAAAAGCTTAAACGCGAGAGAGTACCTGCCCGTGTTTCCGCATTCACCAGGGTGAGTAGGTGAAAGTGAAAGTGAATTGTAATAGATGCCCAGTTCCACCGGGCGGGGGGATCAGAGAGGTTTTGCTGCGCGTCGCATCGCTGTAAAAAGCAAGTGGGAAAAGGCATTAGGCGTCGATTCATTTAATATTGACTTGCTTGTTGTACCGTATATTCATCCCCATAGATATTGTCGCCGGGCAGCCGGGTCAAAAATATAATAGAGGCAGGGGTATACTAGGTAAATAGATAAAAGGAGTGCAAAATACAAAAGGTGTGATGGATGGTGCACCTACCGGTCTAGGTTTCTGTGGTGATTACAGTAATCGTTGGTTGGATTTGTTAGAGGGTGTCATTGATAGATACAGTAAGATAGATGGACGAGCAGATTCCCATTCCCATTCCCAATCCCACCTTCGATAAACCTCTCCAACTCCTCGCACTTCCCTCCCCATCCTATTACTTCTTCCCATGCCCATTACTTCTTCCCATTCCCACTCCCATGCTCAGCCTCCCACACCCCCTGTTCATGCCCCCTCATCATCTTCACAGGGCTCTTCATCTCCTGATGCCCATCGATATCCCCCGGTTTAACGCCGTATGACATGTTGAAATCGTAATGGCTCTTGAAACCACTGTCTTTGAACCACTGCGCCTGGCTCTTGTCTTTAGGTTGCTGTTGCATCTCGGCACTGGTTTGCTTAGGTGGCATGTTGAAGTACGGTATCTCTTGAATTGGGTATGTATGGAATCCGTGTGATTATTGATTGATGGAAATGTGGTTTAGGTTGTCTGGGGTTGAGATGAGGTAGAGGGAGTAGGTAAAGGTATTTGGAGGTCCAAGAGGTGTGGTGTAGGAACGGGTTAGGAACTTGAACTTGAGGTCTAGTAGGAAGGGAAGAAGCTATTTTATAGTACTGTAGCGGGGTTAGCGCCAAAGACCGGCACGTGTTGTGCTCCCGCAATAGGTATTTTGACACGCTTCTTGACATTAAAAGCTGTTGATTAAACCTCCCGATCAAATCAACATGCCGTTTAAGGATAAATGCAAATTGCAGTAAGACTGCGTTGTTCGTTGGGCGCCGCTACTCTTCTACTAAGCAAAGCTACCTCGCTATGGATTCTCATCCTATTCCTATGTCCCATGTTATCCCTAATCCTCAATCCCTAATCCTCAATCCCTAATCCTCAATCCCTAATCTAATCCCTAATCCCAAGCCCAAGAACTCCCAGCCAGCACTCACTCACGCTCAAGTTCATTTCTTCAAACTACTCAACCCCTCCCCCTCCTTCCTAACAACCTTCCTCGGCAGAACCTCCACCTTCCGACTTAACAACTCCCTCAACTCCGGAGAGATAACTTTCGGTCTCTGGTCTTCCAACTCCCCGCTCTGTCGGCCTTTGCCTTTATCTGGTCCTTGCGCTTGAGTTGGACTTTGGGCCGAGGAGCTGGAATTGGTACCGCTTGCAGATACTGTGTCAACGGAGGATGTGTTGGCTTTGGCTGTGGATGGAGTAGGGGAAGTAGATTTGGTGGTCGAGATGCGTTGGCGGAGTTTAGGGGCTGGGAAATTGGATTTCTTGTCAATTGCCTCGACGGTGCGTTGGAAGCGGCGGAAGAGCGCTTCAGCTCTGATGAGAGTCGACTCCAGGTCTATTGTTGCAGAAAGTTCGTTGACTATTTTGCGCCTCGTCAGCACAGGTTCACGGGACAGGACAAGGAGGGGAAATTGACGCAACTTACCATATTTTAGCACTTCGTCGAAATGCTTCAGATGCTCCATGATAACATCTCGATGCTTTTCTAGTATTGCCAGTGCAATGAACAGATGGAAGTTACTACTCATATAATCCGTCCACAGTACCTCCCACAAATGCAGGATATCTAGCCACTGAAACTCGCGCTTGAACCAAACAAGAAGCATCCGGAAGAAGAAAAAGAAGTTCGTTGAATCGGCGCTCTGTAGATGGATGTAGAGCTTCGGGTCCATGAGCTGGACGAGGTGGTCTAGGGTAAGAAGCTGTTTTCGCATTCCGGACTGGTCCCGAAGGAAGTTCCGTTCCATACGGTCCATGAAGTGCTGGAAGCCCCAGAAAGCTATAGCATCGTCTTGTGTGACGGCGTAGATGGGGGCGAGAAGGTCGGACATGCCTTGAACGTAGCCTAGGTCGCGGTTGTATTCATTATAAGTGAGCAGCATATCCTTCATCTGCTCGAGATGGACGTTGGTCCCTACATCGGCGAAAGGAGAAGATGGATCTGGATGAGGGGTATCTTCGCCCGCGAAGAGAGGAATTGCGCGATCTGTGCGGTGAACATCTTTTTCTATTCCGTTGACCCCAAGGAATGGGACTTGTTAGCCTATACTGCAAGTAACGAAAAGGGGAATTCAGTATCACAAACCTATTCTTCCTTTTTGTTCTCGCCACCATTCACCTTCTTCTCCTTCTCCACCAAGGTCTATCAGTCGGTCCCACCAAGCCCCTTTTAACTTTACGTACTCGTCTCGGAGGCTGGCCAATTCTGCTTTTCGCTCATCGGCCGAGGAGTCCCATTCATAGAGCCCGAGAAGAAAAAGCCATGCCTCTTTTCGAACACCATCTTCGGCATCAAGACCGCCGTGAAAGATCCTCTCCTTGACCTCATCAGCCGTAACTTGAAGTCGGCCAGTCCTTTGGTCAAAGTAGCTTTTCCACTCCTTCATCGTGACCGTCTTCCTCAGCTCCTTTAGACTTAGCCCTGCAATCTCAGTGTCCAGTAGCTCGAACTCCCCCACATCTGTCTCCTCCATTTCCAAGACATCCCTCGCAGTCCAGATTCTTTGGTTCCTATCTCGTTCGCTCTGTTCCGCGATGCCCATCGCCCACCTAGCCAAATAAATCCTGGCGCTGTCAAATTCGTCTTGCAATGTCTGAACCTCCGGATTCTTCAATAATCTCCTAACTTGCAGCGGAACCTTCGGGTTATCGATCACAGAATCTGCCGTCCGTCTCGTGAACGTCGTAACCTTGCTAAACTTCTCCATCAAGTTCCACCCCGTCTCCTTTACAAATTTCATCACTGGATCCATACTCGCATCTCTCGGTCCTCTCGAGCCAGACCCAGACCCAGCCGCACCGCCAATAGCAGCCCCACTGCTACTTGGCCGCCTGACCACCGCGGCTGTAACAGGCTTGCCGCCAAAAGCCTCCTTATCTTCCATGCTCGGCTCCACAAGGTATATGTTTGGTTCCGCACCACTTCTTTCTATAGCAACGTATCGCCGCAACCACCTGAGTACCTCGTCCCCGCCCCAAAACATCTCCCCATTGGCCCCAAACGGATCAAAGCTCTCCCTCGTCCTCTTCTTCTTCTGCAGTATCGTACTTTGACATTCCGAGTCATGGAAGAACAGGGCGGGGAAGCTGTCCCCTGCTCGGGTATTTATAACCACGCTGCCAAACCACCATCCCAAGCTAGGCGGCCGCACCAGCAGGCTATAGATTGCGGAGACTGGTATAGCGAAGGCATAGTGCCCAATGGAGGAAGAATGGGCTGTGGTTGTGGGAGGAGGAGGGACGAGGTATGATTGCTTGGGGGGCGAGTCGCCTTCGGAGAGATCTACTTTGACGTAGGAGTTGAGGGCGTCGCCGAGAGAGGATTCAGGGAGCCAGGCTAGAAGAAGGGAGGAGGCTGCTTTCGCGCGGGCGGAGGCCGAGGAGGAGGATGAGGGACGGGAGGAGGGTGGCGGTTTTTGTTGCAGGAGGGCAATGTAGCCGGGGATGTTCTCTTTGGCAGAGGGGGTGGGGTGGATATAGACCTGGGAATGTTAGTTATTGACGCCGCAGAGGGATTCTCGCAGGGTGGCTTGCCTTGCTCTTCGAGTATAGAAGCTTTACACCTCGACCGGTAGCTGTATGTGTGATGGTATTGTAGTCGCCTTCCTCGTCGTCGCTCAGCGCATAGAACGAGTTGGACGGCGATGCTGGTCGCGGTGGTGCGGGGTCCGAAGACGACGTCATTGTAACTATTTTGATGGCTGTCTGTGTCGTATCAAGGAGATATTCTAGATGCTCTGGTCCACGAGCTTCAAATGGGACGTTCAGATCATTTTTTGTCTTGTTCTTGTTGTATGAGGGTTGTGTCTTATAGAGACGTCGTTGTTCCCATGACGCACGCGGTTTCGCTCATTCCATTCATGCTTGCGCGGCGGGGGCGGGGCAAGAGGCGAATTCTCGTGACTCCAGGCAACCAACCTCAAACTATGTAATTCTTCTCCTTCTGCTTTGACTTTTTCTTTTCAACTCCTTTTAGGCTTGCTTTTTATTGTAAATATTGTTACAATTCGCCTTCAATTGATTTATCCATAATATTACCTCTACTCCAGCTCTCCAAGCTGGTTATCGAGTGGCAACCTTCTCAAGTGCTAAGAAGTGCGCCTGCTGGCCATGTAAAAACTCGCCAGGCGGGAAACAAAACCATTCCATATGTCAGATATGAAATAGGAGGACCAACTATCCTCTACAACTGACCTAGAGCTTCGTTTCCCAAGGCAAAACTAGAAATAGAAGGGTAAAAGCAGAGAGTAAGGACGCTATAGTAATCTATATATGGAAGTTAGAGAAAGATTGATTTTAGAAGCGCAGATTAAACGTAAGGAATCAAAGTATATTATCTAAATAGCAACGGATACTAAACAATCTGTATAAAGCAGAAACTGGCAACGAGGTCTCCATCGAAGGAACCACGCACTTGCTTTGAAGCTAACCGAACAATTCCACTTCGTATTGATATAACGCTGGCAGCATTCTGGCTCATTTTGCTTACCTGCTCTCCATCCCGTGTACTCGAAGTCGGTACTAGTTCCACTGAACTGAATCAAAGGGAAATATCCTAATGATTGTGTCTATTCTGCCAGTCAATATTGACTTTGGTGTGATATAGGATATGGAGCGAGGAGGGTTCCGAGATTATTATACTGTTAGAATACGACGGCGAATCACAAACGTTAAGCCAGTTTCACGCTTCTCACTTTCCCAATCCAGGAAATTCTCCGGCATGGAATAATGAGTACTTTAGCCGGCTCGTGGAAATACACTTGTCAACAGGGAATGACTTCTGAAAACATATCAACATAGTTTATATACCGGTTCCTGTCTGTAATCTGGAGCAACGTTGTCGAAGGTTGGTTGACTGAACTTTTCGTCCGAACTAGAACGGAATCAATAAGATAAAGCCTGAACTGGGTATGTTTTTGGACGTCGTTCCTGCTAACCAACGACGCGCTGGCTCGTGAATGCATGGTGCGGTACGTTCGATATGAGACTAGCAGCTGGCAAGACGGCAGACAAGACTAATATTGGCAGCCGCTGTGGGGAGGGAATCTGATACCGATGTTACGGTGTAGATTTCTCGATGCGAGGGGTAGGTTCGAGTCCGAAGGATGACAAGCGCTTTTGGGTTTTGCGAGTTTTTTGAGAGTTTGAAGATAATCGTGTCCCCCTAACCTATAGTAGTGGTAGTCCACGTATTCCCCCCACTACCTCCGGTAGTGTCGCTGTTCAAAGTGTAACACGTAGCAAAGTGTAACAGCTGACTAAGCTGTTCTATAACACCCGTTGCGTTTTTCTTCTTTGGTGATTCATAGTAAGCGGTTGGTTAGGCCTTTCTGGCGCCGTCAGCGGTAGAATCTGACCCACTGTGAAGGTAAAGGCACCTCCTTTTTGCAAATTGTTAGTGGAAGCCTAGAGTTTTGCTTAGTAGACATCACGGGAAGGAAGGCACGGCTGGGGGAAGTGAAGGTCATGAAAGCCAAAAGAACGTGTAGTTGTCTAGGTATAAAATTTCATTCAAGTGCTAGAATCCAGACCTGTGGAATAGCAAGCCTGCTGTCGTAGGCTCTTCTGCAAACGCAGGTAGTAACCAAGCCAAAAACGCCAAACTAAATCACACAATCTTCTTTCGCAAGCAGTCGTAAAGTCCTCACACTCATTACTTCCCGAACTTCCTCGCTTTCCTTCTCGTAATCATTTATGCACCCCAGTAGCCACGCTTAGTATATTGATATTCGCCATAGCCAGTCGCGGAAGTGGTTGGGTGCTGAGCTGAGCCGCTAATCGTGGAGGATTTGGATGCAGGGGCAGTCGGGCTGCTGGGAGAAGAAGTCTTGCCGGTTCCGTGAGCACCATTTCCGGATGGGAATCCGCCAATGCTCTTAGGGAAGCCAGTGGAAGCACCAATTGAAGCAGTGGCGGCGCTCAGGAATTCAGGGAACTTGTTCCCTGGGTTGATACCGAGAACCATGCCCTTTTGGCAGTGAGTTCCTTTGGGCTGAGCGCAGTAGAACCAGAGGGGAGTAGAGACGCTGACAGTGAAGTCCACGGGAGGGAGAACACCGGTGCGGTTCTGGTCGTTGAAGTGCGTGAATCCGGTATCGAAGCCACCCTTGAGGGGCTCGCAAGGCTTTTGGAGAGTGGACTGTGTGACGGTGTGGTTGGTGCTGTTGAAGTCGAATCGGATGATATCACCAATGCTGGCAATGATTTGATTGTCCTTGTACAGGAGCTTGCCCTCAGCGCCGACAACGACGTAGTGAACCTTGGTGCTGTTAGATCCACCGCCGGGAGTGGAGGAAGAAGTTGAATCAGCAGACTTAGATTGAGTCTTGGTGCTGTTATAACCGCCACCGGGAACGGAGATATGAGTTGAACTAGGAGGCTGCGAATAGGTAGTTGGTGGTGATGGTATGGTAGGCCACCAGGGCGTCGTTGTTGGCAATTTCCCGCTGTTCGTGGAACAGATTGTTGTTGTTTGACCATTAACGTCGACTGTAATGTTGACGTTTATGATAACGACAGTGACGGTAGTCTCCTCGTAAATCGCAACAGTGCATTCCTTGGTTGGGCTCGATCCGGCAGGATAAACCCAGACAGAGGTTGCCGTGTAGCTATAGTCTACGGAAGTTACCACAGTGCCAGATGTAGTGACATATGGCGGAGCGATTGCACCCGACTTGGAGTTGCCAACATAAGTTGATGGAGGGCCGATATATGTTGAAGAAGCAGGGATATAACTTTTGGAACCACCGCCACCAACAATTGTGCTACCCGGTGAACCATAGCTTGTGGGGCCCTTATTGTTTGATCCATATGATGCGGGACCAGTAACGGTAATGGTAGAGCCAGGAGCCGTGACGGTGGAAGTGACTGTGACGGTTTTATTTCCAGATGAGCCTGTAACATATGAACCAGTAGTACATAAGCCAGGGACAGTGACCGTGGTTGGAGAGCAGGTATTAGCTGATGCAACACCAAGTATGCCAGCAAGGGCAGAGATTCCAGAGACCTTCATAATGACGAAAGCTAGCAGAGGTGGGAAATCTTAAACGATGGTATCAAGGAAAAGAAAACACAAGACCTTATGAAAAGAGGATCGAGATGATAATGAGATGAAGGACATTCTTCCAGACCTTCGTGGTCTTGTTATATATTGTCATTCATTGATATGTCATCCTGTAGCGCACGACAAAAATGGAAATATTACTTTCAGCTGTAGACCTGAACCCTCCCAGCCCGCAAAAGTGTTGTGGTGGCTGTGTTATAAGCGTTGAGCCTCCAGTGCGATTCTCGAATGATGTGATTGAGAATAGCGGCCGATGTAAGTCCAGTTGAACCAAGTAGAAATTGGGGCTTACTAGGACGTGCACTGACGCGAAGTATTTTTCCGAGCTACCTGACAAGATTGGGGTGTTAATATTTTGCATTGCAAAGAGGATGGTGGAAGAAGGAGCCGGCCGTTAACCGACGTAAGCGCAGGCTGTTGGAATATGAGGGTCACAAAGGTGAGATAATAACAGCAGCGCTAGCATATATAGTGGTAGACAGATAATTGTATAATTGTGTGTAGAGCTACGCTTAGGCCTAGTGTAGAGTTTTATAGTTGCAGAATGCTTATATAAGCAGCTAAATCTAACACACCCCCTAGCTGCAAATACTTTTAAAACTAGACCTTTAGGCCTTATTAACTCCTGCAATAGCGCCTCTCTAGGCCTATAACTACCTAGTCTCCCTATAGAAGTTTAGTGTCCCGCTATGCTAGCGTTGTAGTATAAGAGTACCCTCTAGTTATATCTTTATTCCTAAAATCTCCTTAGCGCTATTCTAAAATATATAAAGCTTTCTAAAATACTTAGAAATAGCTCCTTTTTAATCTTCTAAATAATAGTAGAAGACCTACTTAAATATAGCTTCTTAAGCTTATCTAACTAATTAGCTTTAAGTATTAATCCTTTACTAGTTACTTTATTAAGATATTAGCGATTTGCTTAGTTCCTTTAATATGCTATATCTTAAGCCTTCTTTATTATATTATATTATTCTAAATATAGAAGTATCTAATAAGAAGATATTTCGCTTTACTATAGAATTTTGTTACAGCGCTGAGGTTGTAACCATGATAGCACGTGACTATACCACGTGTCCTCCAAGCGAAGTTGGTATAAAACCACTTCTCTGTTCTTGATACCAAGCCTCTCTCTTTAGCTTTGTATTCTAAGTTACAAATCGACATTACGCTTCCCAGTTGAGGCCTCTTTTCTCGTGCTGTTACAAATTTAGTTGCCTTTATAAGCTTAATTGCTAGTTTATTATTAATATAAATTATTAGAGGAGGTTTAGGTTAGTAACTAATATTAAGAGCTACTTTCTCTATTTATACTATCTCTTTTACTCCCTTATTTATAGCTATTATCTTAGCTTTAAGAGAGCTTTAAGCTATGCTTTTCTATCTATTTACTACTTAAGTAATAGTATCTCTAAACTAGATAACTATATAACCTTAAAATAACCTCTTATTATTCTCTATCCTCTAAGTTATATTAGACTAGACTAACTACTAATTACTAAGCTTTAACCTATTATATATTATTCCTAGCGATTTAGAGCCTTATAGATATTACAGCAAATACTTTAATATTTTAAGGTAATAAGTATTAGGTTTTAATATAAACTAAGCGAGCTATCTTATATATATATAATATTAGATTAAGTATAATTTAAGAGGTACATAACTAAGCTAATAATCTATTTATAGAGACTAGCTTCTTTGTCTTAAAGTAATTTCTAGGGATTATTACTCTCTACTAGATATAGTATTATTGCTATAGGGAAAGAGAGAGGTCTAGGATTTATAGTATCTATTTTTAGATACTAGAGCAACTTTATAATATAGGATTCCTAGTGTATTTAAAGAGACTGCTTTTATTAATTATGCTTAATCTATAGTCTTATAAATATATTAATAGAGCCTAATATCTTAGATTACTACTTCTCTTTAATATATTTCTTAACTACCTTAACTTTAGACTTTAGACTAATAATAAGCATATTATTAATATAGAGTAGTATAAAGACGCCTCGCCTAATAAAGAGGTTTAGATCACTCTCTCTCCCTTTTAAACTAATATCCTTAAAGTGCTATTTAACCTTATTAAACTACTTAAATAGAGCTTGTTTTAGACTATAGAGCAATTTATTAAGCTTTAAGAAGTGCTTCTAAGGGTTAACTTCTAGGTGAATTAAGTAGTAAAACTCTAGTATTTCTATATAAATCTCCTCTTTTAATATAAGGTTTAGGAATATAGTATTAATATTAAAAGCTTTAATTTTAAGGTTTTTAGCTACTACTTTTGCTAGTAAGATTCTTAGAGTATTATATTATATTACTAATATAAAGGTTTTAAAGTAATTAGTCCTATATTACTATTTAAAGCCCTAAATGATAATCCTAGCTTTTAAGCGATTAACCTATCTATTCTTAAGCTTCTTCCTTAGGACTATTTAACTTAATATTAGCTTCTTTCTCTTTGGCGGTAACTCTTTTAAGATTATAAAGGTCTTAAACTTCTCTAGTAATTAAATCTCGCTTTTAATTACCTTTATCTAGCTAGATTTATCTTCTTTTATTACCTAGTTTACTATTATTAACTTGAATAGAGAGGTTAGAACCTAAATAGAGCTAGACTCGCTACTAATATAGACTGCCTAAGAGGTGACTATTATAGAGGTAATAGCTTAACTAAATATAGCAAATATCTTCCATTTAATTATTCTTCTATAATAGAATCTTCTCTTCTCTTTTATAAGGCCTTTACTGTTGGAAATA
>QGMF01000436.1:0-31942 GCA_007821475.1 Lachnellula arida | reverse complement strand
GTTTCCCTCTCGCAACCTTTCCCCAGCAAACACCGTCTCAGCAGTCCAACCTACCTCAACACTGACCAAAGTCGAAACCAGATATGCCCATCCTGCCACTCTACGATAGCAATCTAATCAACGCACGCAGATTCAAGCCCACGATGACTCCCGAAGCTGAGTATCTTGCGGTATTCAGAGATGAACTTCCTGATGCTGGTGTGCTGCTGTACTCGGAGAGCATGGTGGATGGGTGGCCTGTCGCCTTTACGCTGTTCCCTAAGCTTCCGCCTGAGCTTCGGCTTCGGGTCTGGCGCGCTACGTTTTCATCGAAGAAGCGACGCATCGAATTATACAAATGCTTGACTGATGGACCCGCCGATGGACCCGCATACTGGTCTCATTTCTTTGGTCAGCTTCCATGTACAACCCAAGTCAATCACGAAAGCCGCGTTGAGACGTTGCGATGCCACAAGCTTTTGCTTCCACCAAACCCATATCGGAGTCACCCGGTCTACTTCCGACCCGCTACGGATACTATTGTTTTCTTCGTTGCATTCGAAGCCACCACAGTCATGCAGGCGCTGCCGTCTCCAGCCCGAGATGCTGTCCGGTTCCTGGAACTGAAGCGCATGTTTTGGGGCCGCCCGTCGAAGCATGTTCGGAAACATCTCGGCAGGAAGGCAGGAGAGGATTGGTGTGAGGAGAATGGTACATGGAGATGCTTCAGGGGGTTGCATGAGTTGGTACTCGTTGAAGGGAAAATTAGCCACATCGCTAACGGTCTTACGGGTGTGGAGGAGGAGTGTCAAAGAGGCGTCCGGCGGCAATTCGAAGAACTTCGAGCGAATGATCCATCTTTCAAAATTCCTACCATCGTCACACGTCTGCATGGAGTCGGAGACTGAGCTACGATATAAGTAAACAAACTTTTGGGAAATTGGAGGATATGCTGGGATTTTACGAAAACGGTGTGGAATGTGCGTGGTGTAAAGAGGATTTTGTTGCTCCTGGAGAACTGTTTTTTCGTTATAACGACAGCGGGACAAACTGGATGTGGACTGGATTCGGAAAATAGGACTGAATGCTTCACGATGGGATAGTTGATTGCATTTCTAGAAATTCAAGGTACCGAGAAAACTACGGATATGATATACTGACCTCCCAATTGCTTGTGATTTGGTCACCCAGCACCTCTTAGCAAAGCAGGCTTCGCTCTCAGTTTCACGGAAGCAGGTAGTGATTCTCTAAGCCTCCAAGTACAAATGAAGAACGGATGATGGGAGGGAAACGGCCCCTTTTATGGGAAGTACAAGTTGCAGACGAATACAAAAACACCGTCTTTATCTAGTCTCTTACATAACACCTAACCCCCGACCCTTCTCAGACATATTCCACATATCCCTTTCTTTCTCTCGCAAAAGCCCTCGCAGCACTTACTTTTCCAATTATCCACGATCCGCGCTTCATTCACCACGAAAGCCCAGCGCTTTAATTTCCGGAACGTCAAATTCTCCTTAGTACTTACTCGGCCTACCACCCACAACAATAATACCATCACAGACGAGACACGCCCAGGCTCCGCGTTAAGCACCGCCGTATACCGCCCACGCCGAAAAGATTGCTCAACATGATACTCCGTATTATACGGATACTCGTATTCGCCCGTACCCCCCCACTAGTGATTTCCCTCCCACTGTCCCACAGGGACACACCGGCCAAGCTCTGGCCCTGGCCCAGAGGTGCATTTGTCGGATCTTCATCCCGGCCACCACGCCTGAAGCCTCCCCAGAGCTCTCCGGGCACGTAGAACATTCCAAGGGTGGTGTTTAGGAGGTGCAGGTCTGGGAATACCAGATCCCTGCTTCATTCCCCGTGGTAACAGTTGCCAGAGCCGCTACTGTCGTCGGTGCACGCCCAGGTTTCTGCCGCCATGTTTAGACTTCGCGGTGCAGTGGCAGTTTTTGTAGGCGTGCGGGTAGAGTAGAAGCCTTGGGTTTTTGTGTGGCAGGGTCTGACCAGGCCTTTCTCTATGTTGTGTTGCGTCCGCGCCGCTGTAGTGCACGCTTGAGATGAGACCATAGGCTCGCCGTGCTTTTGTATTTCACGCCGTGCTTCGCGTCGGCAGCAGAAGACGCTGTATTGTTCGCGTAGCCTATCTATATATCCCAGATATTCCTGCGTCGGGTGGACGTGGCGTGGTACTGTATTGCTGCAGGGCGTACAGTACTCCGTGCTCCTGTGTAGGTCTCTACAATGAACCATGAATCCTGAAAATTTATGAAATGAATCGATTTATGAAATGAACCAGCGCTCTGTTTCATGAAGCTATTCAGAGCCTTATGAAGTGAAAAATGGACCCAAAATTCATGAATTTTCATGAATTTGAGGCTATACTAGTGATTAATTAGGTAGTGATAACCCTAGCTAGTGCCCCCTTAATTTCAGCGCCTCCGGCCTCCACTTTCCCCCAAAACAAGCCTAGCTCACTTGATTTCCACCCAATTAGACGTCGTTAGCTGGGTTGTTTTGTGCGATGTGGACCCGCCTTAGCTGTTTTTGTATTAGCGCAGCTAGCAGATATGAAGCCATTCCTACTTACGCTATGATTTTAGGCATAGTGCTCCAATTCCGCTCGCTGTAGAGCCTGCTTCTTCTTTATTTGTTGATCCTAATGACTCTTTATAAGCCTGCATATACGCATTGTTAAAGTATCCATTGCTAGGCATTAAATAGCAAGGGCATCACAACCTTCCGAGAAAAGGCGCTCTATATTAACTTTAGCGCTTAGAATAGCTAGCAAAGCTCTAGCAGCGCAAGCAGGCGCTTTAAGGCTATTCCCGTTTACTTTCCACCAGTCTAATACCTAATCTTTAGTGTAGTTAGCGCAACTAGCTACTAGCTTATTGAAA
This sequence comes from Lachnellula arida, assembly GCA_007821475.1. Taxonomy (NCBI): domain Eukaryota; kingdom Fungi; phylum Ascomycota; class Leotiomycetes; order Helotiales; family Lachnaceae; genus Lachnellula; species Lachnellula arida. The sequence goes on along the minus strand of QGMF01000436.1, from coordinate 29,051 downwards.
TAACAATCCCAATCATCCTAAGGCCGCGATACTGCATTTAATTAGTTTAGACGACGTGATTGCTTAAGCAGAGACCACTTATGCATCGGTATTCCAGACGGTTGTGGCTGCTTAATATCTTAATCTTGTTAAGCTGGAGAAGAGGGATAATGCTCCTTGAGCTAGTCTTTAAGCTTATTAATTCAATTAGTGGCGCTATCCCTATATTGCTGCGAGATCAATAAGGTTTTCACTCGGGGGTTAAGCATGTGAGCTGCGAATACTATTATGTTTTTATCCATTTCTGTAGTCCACTTATCGAGAGCTTCCTTCCCTGCTTTGAATGCATCTCTAAGGTCTGCATTAAGATTAGTATAGGCGTTCTGCTAGTTGATCATATCGTTAAGAAGGTCATTAAGACCCTACATAATCCCTAGATATTAATCTAAGTTAGGGACTTGATTAGATACCGTTAAAGTATAGTTATAAAATGGCTCCATTGCGCGCTTAACCTGCTTGCAATGCTCCTATTCTATAGCTATTAGAATAAGATGTAGGCAGGCGGGAAACTGTATCGAAAAGCGTGTTATCTCCCTCCTAAATCTGCGGGCTATAGATATTATCAAATATAGAGTATTCTATCGAGTATCGATATTAAGAGGAATCATTAAACTAGCAATTTTGTCCTATGCGCTGCGTCGCTTATCACTAGCTTGGGTCCATAAAATAAAGGCGCGAACCTTTATATATATGCTTAAAGTAGCGCTAAGTGTAGCAGGGAAATGACCTCTATCACGCATTGTATCATTAATGATATCTTCAGCCTGTCTTTGAGAACCACCGCGTAGATAAGTGAAAATTGCCTTAGCAATAAGAGCGAGAATATAAGCGAGATAGCGTATTTGATTAGATCAACCTTTAAAGAGGTATTCGTTATATTTAGCTTTGAGCTTTTTTTTGAAATAGTCGCAGAAGGTGTTATTATTCGGCGCGTTATCTCCGCAAACTGCGAGTACCTAATGCTCTTCTATAGGTCTATTATCACTCTTAATAATGGCCCTAAGATTAATATCTTTATTAAAGGAAGCAAATAGAACGTCTGCTATCCCTTTACCTAATTTGCCATATATAGCTTCGCTATATTCAACATTTATATAGTAACGCTTCTAGTCGGGGCCAATCTAATATGCAATACCTCTAATAATATAGTGATAATTCTTTGAACCCTAGCTATTAAAAGCAATAGAAAGCGACACGCAGGTTTTATCTAATAGTCTCGCCTGCTTATCGCGGACTATATTAAACCTCTTCTTAGCGAATCTTCTAAAGGTATTCCCACAAGTAAATAGACATTCGCGGCCGCTAGAGGTATAAATAGCTTAAAATGCTAGGTGATCGCACATTAAGAAGGCTTGGTTTGTTTGAATGAAGAAGCGTAGGAAAGCTTCTTCTGGAGATAATAGGTCTTCCACAGCTTCTAGAAACCTTGTAATTCTAATAGGTTAATTATTATTAGGATCTAGGTTATCACTACAGTTCTGCTTTGGTTTTTTGGTGACGCTATAGGTAACTATTTGCTGCTTCTTGTGCTCTTTCTCCGTGAAATGATAAGCTTTGGATAGATGCTTATTTATGGCAGTGCTATTCCTATAGCGACTTGAATCTATAGAAACACTACTAGAAGAATTGTAGTATTTACAGCTCTAGCGGCGGTCTTAAAACTATAGCTTATTCTTTAAGCTCTTCTTGTGTTATATAATGTCAAGATGCTCGATATTGAAGTGATGGCGAGTCCAAGTCCTTTCTGGTGGCTACGCCTTAATCTTGATGCCATGTTCTTGTGCTTTCCGTAGCGTTGTTACAGCGCTGGAGGTTGTAACCATGATAACACGTGACTATACCACGTGTCCTCCAAGCGAAGTTGGTATAAAACCACTTCTCTGTTCTTGATACCAAGCTTCTCTCTTTAACTTTGTATTCTAAGTTACAAATCGACATTACGCTTCCCAGTTGAGGCCTCTTTTCTCGTGCTGTTACAAGCGTAACCGTTATAGGAAGAGGGAGCGGTTAAGCTTTATTAGGAGCATTAGGAGCATTAGGAGCATCTAGCAGATCGATATCTTTGTTATAGAGGTCGTCTGTTTCGTGAGGAGGAAGGAGGTTTTCTTTGACTTGAGGAGGAGGTTGTGGCGCTTGTAGAGGTGTAGCGGTTCGTCGCTATCGCTATGGATTGGCGAAAGGCTCGTCGATACGCTCTAGATTGCGGTAATTAAAGAGCGTTGTCTGTCTCCTAGGAGAGTGCCATATAGCAGGTGGAATTGAGCGCTGAAGTGATGATGATAGTGTTAGTTGACGCTATCATTGTAGCATATTAGAAAAATTTGAGGCAATTTAGGTAGGTGAACTGATATTTTTGGCGTTACTTACTTTTACTTCTATAATAACCAAACCACTATTATAAAAATTGTAAGATAGCTTAATTTAAAGCTTGATACCGGTATAATCACATAGAGATTAATATGAGTCAAAAATGTGGATATACAAGGAAGAATCTATAGGCCGAAATTTGGTTCTACGCGTCTAAGGCCTTAGCGTGTTTTAGTGTGGTTCATTCTACAAATTCATGAATTTTCATGAATATGAACTGAAACCTCTAATTAATTCATGGAATCTTTATGAATCGCTAAAAAGTATAAATCTAAATCATAAATTAGAGGTTTTGGTTCAATCTTTTCAATGTATAGACCTACTCCTATGGTTGCTGATCCTGCTTCGCAGATGGTCCTCTGGTTTCGACAATCGTGATCGTACTCTATCCTTTGTCTAATTATATCGAAATATTAGATGGCGTCGCAGATCATCTGAGGGGTAATGGAATGGTGAGGTCGGATGTGATGTCTTGGATCGAAATAGTACCTATTATCTGGATCTGAACGCGGGATCTGAATCGCTTCGCTATCACCTTACCTGCCGCATATTTCGACGTACGAGCGACGAGCGCGTCAATGCGACATAGTTTCATTACATCTTGGGCATATGCATTGAGGTACTTGAATAAATAATGCTGCTTGCACTAGTCCTGACGAAATTAAACAGCTAGCTAAAGCAGTTTCTGCACTGGAATCTCTGCGTCCGCGTATCAAGTGGAAGCTGCCCATTGTGACGGAGAGCCCCGGGGTCCGGGGATCGGGACCGATGCATAGGAAGGGTGTTGGCCTGAATAGCTTCCTTGTGCACTTGTGCATTTTCTTCTCTTTGTTGAGGTCTGAAGTTCCTACTAAAAGCTGGGATTCTAGTGAATCGAGGGAACGGCGTGTATGTTGGGCCATTCGCGAATCAAGCCTGGCGTTTACTGTTTTTTCTTTGCAGCTGGATAGTTCCTAAGGAGAAATTGTAGCATTTGGGGGGACCAAAAAGAGAAAAAGAAAGGACTGGAATTTAAAAGGACTTTACGGTTCAAAGGGATGCAATTCTTGGATCTTGATAAAGACTTCTGTTTCATGTCGAGGCTATGAAATGATCTGGCAGTCAGAACAAAGGGAGTTGCAGAACGAATAATTCCTGCTGTTAGTCTTAAGCCAGCGCGGAGGGATAGTGTTTTAAGGAATGCCTTCCAGGCACTTGAGGAAGATTTACTAGTCCTGCAATACTTCCAATTCTCCCGTTTGGAGAAGAGAAATGTCTGCAGTTTATTATAATTGCCTGAAATTTATCGTATCTCAATCTCTCAATATCTCAATCAAAACCAGTTCATTTCACTTGCAAATATTATCTTCACATCCATCAAGTAAACAACAACGCTACATCATATTCCACACATACTACGCCCTACCACCAGCACATCTTAGGCTTCACTAGGACATACGCCGTCTCATCCAATAAAGTGAATGAAGAATCGTTCCCGAAAGGAAAGTTACTCAACACCACGCACCGCTGAGATTTACTTCCTGTACGTCGACTCTGCGCAGATAGATGAGATGATAATCCAAAGACCGGCGCGCTCGCCGCTGTGTGCTATATAAAGTAAATCTGCTCCAGCCGTGAGGTAATCCACCTTTAGAATAACATTACAGATAAGATCAATATTTGTGGAACGTGCTGTGCAACTTGATGGATGGATAAGTTGAGCGACTTGATCTTGCCTGGAAATATAATAGGGCTGAAGCATCGAATATCTCGCAAGAAACCTGGACCAAGGAAAGCGATCTTTATGGCATTGTTCGAGCATAGCAGGTAAGAAATACCCCTCGATGCTAATTTAAAGACTTCCTAACCTGTTACCAGGGGAGGAAGGACATCTACTCAAGACTCCGATCCTGACGAAGCCTCCACAAACCTAGCACATTTCCAACTCAACCTCCCCGACCCCCACCAAGAGCTCAGCATCCAAACCAACCCCCTCAAAACCTTCCACCTCTTCCCAAAACTCCCCACCGAAGTCCGAGCCATGGTCTGGAACGCCACCGTGCCGGCTCCGCGGCTCATCGACCTGGAGCTCGAGTGCTTCTGGCTACGCAGCGACATCACCATCCCGTACAAGAACGCGCCGGCGCTGCCCGCCACGCTGTCCGCGAACCGAGAGAGCAGGCGCGAGGCGCTGAAACAGTACGGGCTGTTCCGCACGATCCCGCACTCGCGGCGTCCGTATTTAGATTCTGGCAGTCGGGGGAGGGAGCCGAGTCGGCCGGTTTGCATTAATGTTGCACGCGACGTGCTGAAGTTCTTGGGGGTCTTGAGTCTGGAGTATGCTACTGCGTGTCTGCATCTGGAGGAGCAGGAGGTTGGACTCCGTGGGGTCCAGACGCTGGCTATTAGCCATGTGCACGCTGGGCTTCATTACTACTTTCGAGAGAAGTATGTCGGGAAGTGCTACTTCCAGATGTTTCCGTCGCTGAAGAAGATCATTTTGCTGGCTGATAGTTGTGAGAGCGATGAGTGGATCACGGACAAGACTACTTGGGGAGGCGAATCACTCCGAGTGAGAATCTTGGAGCAATTGGAGGGGCTTGCGGTTTTGGACCCATCTCGTTCTGTGCCGGATGTGGTTTTGATGCCTGCGCGACCGATGACGACGGAGCTCTGTTATCTTTAGACAACTCTTGTAAACTTTTGGCTTTGGTTGCATTTTGCTGCAGTAGTAGCATTAGAGTGTTCTTCGAATGAAGCAACTCCAAAAACTTTGAGATGTTTCTGGGCCAACTTGGATAGGACTTTGGGTATGAACAAGATTGTTTTAGCTAAATATAACTTAGCCTCAGAATAATTATACACAATGCTACACAATATTAAACCCTCTGGAATGCCCACTTACATGTAATTGAGATGTAAAGGTCGAATGGTCGAATTGGAAAGGGGCTGGATGAAGAGCCTCGGCTAAGCAGTCATGCCACTGAGTGGCGTGGCCCCTTCAGCCATGTGACAGGCCCCGCTTTCCAAAGTGGTGCGGGGCTGTGACAGGGAATGGACATGCTTCCACCTTGGTGTTGAAGTCGCTTTTGAGTCTTTTCGTTTATCTTCTCTGATGAGAAGAGGCATTAAATGAAATTTTGCGAATGTATGTACAGGTAGATTTTATATCGTTTTATGTCGTATAAACAGACTGTCATGGATATCAACACAACTATATCAGCGCGGAGCAAAATTCAAGCTTTCCAATCATCGAAGACTTTTCCGCCCCGTTATAAAACACCTACAATAGTGTTAGACCTTGCCCTGGTGAAGTGTTGATGAGTAGAGTATACTTACGCTCGAGTGAACGTGTGCATTCCCGGATCTTTCAATTCGGTCCTGACTTTTCCAAGCAGCGCATGAACAGATGTTGCTTCCCACCCGGCTTTTGTAAACAACATCATGGAATAATTCTCCATCCCTAATCAATTCCATCGTCAGTGCTACTCATCTTGAGTTGTGCAATCCAACAGGGTAAGACTTACCTCCATCTAACATATGGGACAGATAATATGCCCCGAGCCCTTTTAATTTCTTATTCCTCGCCCAAGGCCCTACCGGTATAATTCTTGATTCCAAACGCACGTCCTCGAACCCCACTTCCTGGAGCCATCCCGGCACCTTGGGCGCGGGATCAAAATCCATTCCCATGCCCTGTGCGATTTCATGGAAAGTATCTTTCCACGCCTCGCAGGATTTTCCTCTCTCCTTAAATGTGTCATCCAGACATTCGAATTGTGTTCTGATCTCTGTGACCTCTATCCGGCCGCCCGGTTTCAAATGTTCCAGAGCTTCCGAGAAGAGCTCCTTCCAATCGCGTATACTGCCAACCATGTTTCGAATGTGTATGAAATCCATCGAGTCTTTCGTCCGAAGCCACGGTCGTGTTACATCGTCTATTTCAAATGCCACATTAGGGGGAACCCACAGCGGTTGGATAGGCGATATGTCGACGCCTTTTATTTGCGCAGAGGTATATTTGTCGCCCATCTCGATCGCCCAAATGCCCGTGCCTGTCCCGACGTCGAAGATGCGCTGCACGGTAGGGGGTAGATTTGTCGCAGTGAGTTCGCCATCGAGGCACATCTTCAGGATGTGGTGTTGAAGGTCGAGGCGATCTTGTTCGGATTCATCGTTTGGTAAGAGAACGCGATCGCTGCCATGGTATCGATGGCCGTGTTCATGGATATGGTCGAATTCTAAAGAGCCGAGCGACGTTGTAAGGGAGCGAATACTACCGTCATCGTAGCCGGAATCACTATCGTGCTACGCGAATTAGGAGAATTCGAAATAGAAGACGAGGATTCCTACATCGACTTCTATGATTGATTCTAAATCATCTTCTATCGGTATTTCCAAGTCTGGTGCTTTTGTTGGCTCACTAGTGCTTGATTCGAATCCCGAGTCGGTCGTGGAAATCGTTGCAGCATCTGAGTCCTGGGGAAGCTTTTGTGGAGTACTACCGGTAGTATGAGAGCTCATATTCGCGATAGCCAGATGTCGAGTTGTGATGCGTGAGATGAAGTTGATCCGCTTATCGCGGAGAAGAAATACAATTCCGTACTAGTACATCTGTGACTAGCGTCGTGATGGACATCGACATCCCATCCCCTTGAGATGACAATTTCTCAAAGTTTTGAGACATCCTGCTATATACTAGCTAGCTTCTTGGCTTTATCTCAGACCGTCGGATTCTCCGGAACCCTAAATGCGTCATGTCTCTAGAAGATCATATATATGCGACGTACTTTAAGCTAGTCGGTAGCGCGTTTCTGGTTTGCGTGACACTGATATTTGTCCGCCGACGCTGGTTCTCATCTATCAGCGATATCCCTGGGCCTTTCCTTGCCTCATTTTCAGTTCTCTGGCAGATAAAGCATGCTATCAAAGGCCATACAGAGGAAGAAACTATCGCAGAACATAGGAAACATGGTATGTAGATCTCAATCAGCTGCGAGGCCTGGACAAGAATAACGCGATTAGCGTAGGTGACTTTGTTCGTATCGGGTACAACGAAGTCAGCATTGGCCATCCGGATGCAATTAACGAAGTTCTCAAGAGTCAGATGAACAAGGTATATCTTCCGTGGAATCCCAATCGATCCTGCAACATGCTGATCTGATCGTGAAGGGTAATTGGTACAGAATCTTCTCACTTCCTGATTCTCGCTATGTCAATCAGATGTCCGAAGTAGACGCAAGGCGTCACATTACAAAGACCAAAAATATCGCCCCCGGATACGCATTTTCAAACATCATCAAAGCTGAACCATATGTTGATGGAACGCTCCGCCTTTTCGAGAAGCGCCTCGACGGCCTCTCGGAAGCCCACTTGCCTGTGAACTTTGACGAGTGGTTCAACTTCCTTGCTTTCGACATTATGGGTGAAGTGACTTTTTCTAAGCAGTTCGGCTTCCTCGACCAGGGCCGCGATATAGGAGATGCGATTGCAAACACTCGTGCCCTCGGCATCTATGTGGCGATCATGGGCCATTTCTGGTGGGCACATGATTACCTCTTGGCAAATCCCCTAATCGGATACCTTAACCTGCAACCAACTATGCATATTTTCGACACAGCTCTCGCGGCCGTCGATAGACGGTCTAAAAACGACAAAGTCCGCAAAGATATGATTGAACAGTGGATGGACATGAGGAAGAAACACCCAGAACGCATGGAGGAGAAAGAGATCCTAGCTGCTGCAGTAGCGAACATCGGTGCTGGTGCCGACACTGTCAGCGCTACATTGCAGGCTTTGTTTTACAACCTGCTGAGAAACGAAGAGGCACTGATACAACTGAGGGAGGAAATCGACGGTGCCAACTTGGCTGAGGTGCGACCCACGAGGAGACGCAGAAATTGCCCTTCCTGCAGGCTTGCATAAAAGAGGCGCTCCGCGTCCACACGCCAGTAGCCTTCGGTCTACCACGTGTTGCGCCTAAAGGCGGCGTGACCGTTCTTGGCCGTCACTTCGACGAAGGCGTTATCCTCAGTGTCAATCCATGGGTGATACACCAGCGTCCTGACATATTCGGAGACGACGCGGATGTATTCTCACCAGCTCGGTGGATGGATCCTATCCGCGCTCGCGAAATGGAGAAAAGCTTCACTGCGTTTGGTGCGGGATATAACCAGTGCCCTGGCAGACATTTGGCTCATATGGAGCTCTGTAAGACGACAGCCATGCTGGTTCGAGACTACGATATCAAACAGGTGAACAAGGGGAAGAGTTGGAGGTTTGAGACTCACTTTACGGCCGTGCCGTATGAATGGCCGTGCTACGTAACAAGACGTCGTAAGCAGTGATTTAATAGCGAGGTCTGTGATTATGATAGTTGTTGTGTTGCAGAAAATACGATGGGACAGATGGAGCTTATGAACTTCACATTCACCCCACCCCACCTACTGCAAGTGCACCTTTGAGAGTTTGGTGTTTGAGAATTACAGGGGCCCTAATCTAGAATTTGGGAATTTCTATACTGTCTAGGGAGCCTAAGGTAGGTGCAAGCAAGCGTTCTGTTATATTCTGAGTCGTGTCACGTGCTTGAATATCCATACTTCGAATTTGTACTTCAACAGCTGGTATACACCCATATTATGATGTAAATAATTGGTCTTTGCTATATCTGTCCTATTCCTATACTTGCTGTCGCAATTTTGTCTGCAGGTTCTATCTAGCTCTTGGAGGTGAAAGGCCGATGGAAGTAATTTCGCCGTTGAAATATACCAGGGGAGCCATCACCATATCATTTGTTCCTGCTGCTGATATGCAGCCCTTTATATATCTTCGTCCGCAACTGCCCACCTCCAAAGCCGTGACTCCTCATAGTCCTATGTGGAGCTAAGAACTCTACCATCATTTCTCTGATGGGACTCGGTTCGATATTGACGTCGACGAGACACGTGGTGGAATACTTCTGGCACTTCATAGCCTGGATCATTCTTTCTCATCCTTTCAAACCCCTTTTCCATCGTTTCGATCCAGCGACGATATCGCCAGTCTCTGCTGTCGAATGTTCCGAGCTCCTTGCAAACAGTCAGATGAAGCTGTTTCAAGCCCGGCAAACTACCCAGAAGTCCTCCATGATATTCACGAAATGATCCATCTCCAAAAAGCCATTCTGCATTACTGCGCAAGTCCCACAATACATCTCGCAATTCCAAGATGCGTACCGTGGCTAAGAACTCGATCTTCGGGTCCAAGGCTGAATGGATTGGTAGAGCGCTCAGGTCGAGCTTGACCCCTGATAAATCCCCAGTAGAAAGATGGAGGCAATCCGTTCGTGTATCGAAGTAAAACAACCTCTGTTGTTTGTCTTCCGCGCAATTCCATGCATTTTTATTATCTTGAATCCATAGATTGCGACTTTTAAATACTTCGATACGGCTTTCTCTGTTGACATGCAAGACGAGTGGAAGTGGACCATTCCATATAGGCTCCCGGAATCGATAAAAAGGTCGAAAATAATTATGCATGGCCAAGTTGCGGTTTCCAGGAAGGGTGTACTTCCATATCTTGAGCCGAAGTTCTATGGGAAGCTTTGAAAAGCAGGTGAATGCGTCGGGCTTTTCCCGCAAGTCTTGTCGGCTGAGGTCCTGGTTGCTATCGGGAAGTTCGAGGTTGAACAGCTCCAGTGCTTTCGTTGCTTCCTCCATCACAGTGGTGAACTCCATTGACGTAGCAGTCTAACGGCAGGTGATCAGAGTGAGCTCAGTTATGGAGAGGTGGTGTACTTGCTTTTATCAACGTGATGCTTGCGGTATGGCACCCTGTGCTTGTGGAGGCAATTTGACACTCTAATAAGAGAAGACGGATTCCTTTCGTTGTAGTCCCCAACGAAGAAGCCACTTGGTGGATGTGTTGCTCAAATGCTCGAGGACTATGGATCACGGGGCTTTACCTCCAAGTCTCTGAAGGTAAGGCGTTTGCTGCTTTGAGAAAAGGATGCTGTCGAGTCGCAGTGTAGGAGGGACGGTAATTCTAAGGTATCGAAGGAAGGTGTGCCTCTCAAGCTCCATTCAATGTTGATAAAACGGCAGTCACGTGGCAGTGGAAAGCACCCATTCACTTTCCTTGGCTTGAATCTTTCCTGCCTACCAATTCACATGCTATCTACCTTACCTTAACTTAAAAGTCCATCGCTCCTCTCCTCATTGCTACGACCATCCCATCGCCTCAAACGCCCTGCCACTGCAGATCCCTTGTGCTCTCGACGCCCAAACCGAGAGCCCGCATACCTGGAGATCACTCGCCGAACACACAGCTAGTTGAGCAGGCGCCGAGGAGAAACACAAACATCTCACGTCCAGTGGTGGATTTTGACCCATACGAACAATTGCCAACCCGCACACCATGTCGCAGCTTACTGCCCCCACGACGCCGACAACAGAACAGCTCGAGGTTTCAACGCCTTGTCCAACGACGGCGACAGGTGAGAACACCCTTTGCAAGATATGAATCTATACTGACCGTCTAGTGATAGTCAACCCTCCAAAGATGACACGCATCGATCCCAAAGTCTTGACGGCTCGTGCCCTGCTGCTCTTTGAGCTTCCAGATCCGAATCAAGATCTCTGGCTTCAAACGGTATGTCTTTTCAGAGTATTCGGTTCCACGGAGAGCTTCGTCATCTCTCTTTTTTCATGTCTCGGGAATTTTGCGATATTCACCATCAGCCGTAGGCCGAGACGTTCTTGGGGAAGTCGTGCGCCTCTCAGCTAGAAAATACTTCCCAACTTCCGAGCTCTATAAACCCTTCCTAGTCAAGCAATGCTAACCCGCGAACTCGCAGGTCCACGAGTTCCACCTCTTTCCCGAACTTCCCCTCGAGCTACGGCTCGCGATATGGAGGGAAACCTTTCCCCCAAGTCGACAAATTTGGCTTCCTAGTCATATTATTTGTAAAGCAGGGGCCACATCGGGCTTTGACGCCGAAAACAATGGCTACTCAAGAACATTTGTTCCGCCTCCTATGAGCCATCGAATAAATCAGGAGAGTCGTTATGAAACCTTAAAGCACTTCCATCACATTCCAATATTCTCCAAGGTGGATGGACAGAATAAATTGGTGCTTAGCAAGCGATCTGTCCTCTTCAACTCCAAAAGAGACACATTGGGGACAACATCGATCCATGATGATTCTGGTCTCCATGAATTGCAAGGCATATTGTTGTCAGAAATCCCTTTTGACGAACATTTGGCTTTGTCTGGTTTGTTCCGGAATGTGCGAGTTGTAGAAATGTGTCACACGGTCTTCAAGACCGAGCCCGTGCTAGACTTTGAAGTCCAAAGAGATTCTATGATGCGTTACTTCTCGGGTCTAGAGGAACTACGTCTTTCCGAAGTGGTTAAGAGAGCTGAGCGCCATTCCGACGCGTTGCAGGACTTGCAGGACTTGCAGGACTTGCAGCCTGCTGGTGTACGAGTCTGTGCCGAAGCATACCGACGATTTTTTGAAAAGCAAAACGCTATTCATCCCCCCTTCAAAGTGCCGAGCATAACACTTCACCGGTGTTATGCGTATAAGCAACGGGGGCGCCCAATACATCAGAGACGCTTTGATTGGTGGCCTCTCGAGAAGATAGTAGAGCCTAAGAAGCTCGACGAATAGTTCGCACCACTCACTGTCGCTGGCTCTACATCTTTCACTCCGCTAATACATTAAAATCGGTCTCGCTTTCATGTCCACCGCGAGACATTGCTGGGGTTTTGCAAAGGAGCAGAATGAAATACACGGATCTGGTGGATGATAATTCAAGAACTACATAGCACAATCTCCCCCTACTAGCTAGTAAATGTTTGAGATGAGAGTCTAATTCATATTACTGCAACGAACAATACTTTTCCACAACCATTCCACCCTATATCCAAACATGCCAAAATACTTAGTTATGATATATCCCACATCTCTCATTCTAATCGTGCTTAGCTATAAAAGTTCATTGAAAATACTAAGCTTGCCTAGATAAGATGTATGGCACCAACTAGTCCACCTTTATAAGTATATATTCCCATGTGTTGAAACGATGTAAAGACTCTGGGTATTGTGCGGTGACTCAATTTAAAGAGACCCCTAGGTACCTATCCTAGGAAGTTGAGCTCTTTCGTAGCTTAGAGGAGCTGCAGGTAATCAGATGCGCCGAGAAACACTATCCGCACGACCCAGGACAAAAGGGGGGAACAAGATACTAAGAAAAGAGTAGTATTACTAACGTCCTACTTGGACTTTGCATAGAGACAGACGCCTTCATAGCAGGTGCTAAAACTACTTCGCTCTTGTGGAAGTCGAGATGTCTGTGCTGTGCTGAAGCTTGAGTAAAAAGAAAAGAAAGGCGAGACGCGAAGAATGAATATAAGTTGTCTTCTTAAAGTCTTAATCTAACTTCAATTATAGAGCCGTCATATTTGTAACCGTAAGACATGAAGATAGCACCTTTTTGGACGGGGGCTGGTTTCGAATAACTAACAAAAAAGGTCAGCAAAGTTACAATAAAATGTGGAACGCTCAAATACTGCACCCAGGTCCCATAATAACTTTCTCAAATATTAGAAACACATTAATCACTTCACCAGCTCCTTGAAACGACTTCTAAGTTGCATTGACAGCAAAGCCGCCAAATGCGGAAGGAGCTCCCCTCCCCTTTACCATTCGCTTGTTCCTTTCACGTGACCACCATGAAACGACAACGACGTCCTACCTACCTATTCCAATTATGAGGCGTTGCTGCGCCCACCTCAGCCCAGCAGCTTCTGTATATCTAAAACTATAAGGTTAAAGGGTTTGGAATTACGAGGGAAAGAGGAAAGAGAGGGGGATTATGCATGGTTTAAACTGTACGTGATATAGGGAAGTTGGTGATGATGGATATCTGTTTCGTTTGTCCTTGATTCTTTTTGATATTTCTAAATTTTGATGAAGACTGGGAAAGCTATTGAGTACTAGTTTGACGCGGTCACATATCAGGAATCGTGTTCGTGTAGAGTTCGATACATGAACACGACGTTCATCATATCACCCTCAACCTCCAGCGACTCTTTCACGTCTAATTCGCCCTAGTTGAGCACATGTTGCAATATTGAATACATTGTGTTTTTGTTTCAATTCCTACGTTACCGGCAATCTATCTAGCTCTTTGCTGGTCTCAATATCAACCGTCGAGTTCAGATCGCAACAGCACGTTTTACTGAGTATCAAGATGATGACTCGAGGTGCTCTTCAGGCCAAAGGTAGAGTATACTATATTCTGATCATTGACCTAGGCTAACCTCTCTCTAGCTGCCACGGAAAATATAGAAAGTCTCACAAGCGCTTTGTTCGCAAACGAGCTGCCTGACACTGAGCAAGTCTTATTCAGCCCTAGCGTCAAAAACCTCAACACCTTCCACTTCTTCCCAAAACTCCCAATCGAGATCCGTCTCACAATCTGGCGACTCTGCTTCCCTCCACCCCGAAAAATCAACCTCCGACCAACAAAAACCTGGTACGGCAAGAGACCCCACGGATGTCCCAACGGCTTAGTGATCGGCAAATGGACGTACTGTCGCTCTGTGTCACAACACATGCAACCCCCGTAACCCTGCACGTCAACCACGAGAGCCGCTCCGAAACGCGCCGAAACCACCGTATCCTACCCAGAGAGAACCCCTACTGCCCATGTCAGCATCAAGCTCCACAGCCCCAGCCCATAATCTTCAACCCCAGCCGCGACATCCCCTACATCGACTTGTCGTCCCTCGTCAACGGCGACGAATTCGGAACGGTGGATAAGGCGTCTGTTTTCTCATCGTGCGATTTCAAGGGCGTGAAGTGCTTAGAGATACGTCGCTGGATGATCGATCCGGGGATCGAGATGTGTTTGAGGGACACGGGGGCTCTGGCTCGCTGTCTTGGGGTTTTTGGTGCTCTTGAGGAGCTGAGGTTGGTTGTTGATGGACATCGTTCGTGCCCGATGCCGAGGAGCGTGCGGAAGAGGTTTAGATGTGAGGTTTTGACGGGCGAGTTGGAGCATCTTAAGTGGAAAGAGGAGGAAACGGATCGTAGTGTTGGGTTTTTAGAAGGCTGCTTTGCGGAGCGCGTGGAAGATGACGAGACGTGGCAGGTGCCTGAGATTACTATTCTCCAATGGGGTCATAACTCTATGTCGCTTTGAGGTTTGACAGAGTGTGGGACGGTATCTTAAGAGACCTCATGCTCCATAGTCAAGAACCCCCAAGCCTATCCTTTCTAGTTTAATCCCCCTTCCTTATATGGAACTCTCCTTGACGGTGACAATCGTGGTGGCTTGAGTTCGATACAAGGTTCAGCGGCACCTGGCCGTGCAAGCAGTCTTAAAAGTGCGATTCAGCTTGACCAATTATGTTGCTGATATGTTTTTTGGAAGTTGCTAAGTTACTAAGTTGGTTTCAAGTTTTACTGTTAAGTCAATGATGAGATAAGAGCATTTGAAACACATTCCAATAATTGGATGAATCATTGGGATAATTATTGCCTAATATAGACGGAAAGAGCTTTTTTTTCTTGACTTTAAGAGCAACTTTCGATGTATACAGTCTATTCCCCCTTAGCTTTGGATGTATACTATGCATTTCTAACATCTTTCATTTGTAGTTCCTACCAACCATAACCCGTAGCCTCAAGTTATCCCGGATTTTCGCATGGTTTTCAATATGAGCAGCATGACATTATCCGATATCTTCTCTCAACAAGGCCTCGGCACCGCCCTTACCACAACTTTACCCGTATGGATAATATCAGCCACGAGCTAAAACCTAGCCACTAAAACACTTTGCTGTCAAAGTCACATTTGCAGTCAAGTATAAATCCAAGCCTACGTTTCAAATCATTGAAGATCCTGCTGTATTTGCAAAGGTCATATTCTGACACAGCTTGAAATAATATAAAGCGAACCAAAGTCCAACGCACTTCCTACTAGAAGACTTGTTAGTTTGTTAAGAATGTATTGCTTTCTAGCAAGTACTATACTTTGTTTATTGCTAGGTGGACAGCTTTTATGGAGTCAATTTAGTGGGGGGGAAGTTGATAATCCCTTTGCCTACGTAAGCGTGGCCCCTTCTTTCGAAAAATAAGTATGTGCGAAGAGAATCCGGTCTTCCCAAATAATCTTCACTTGCTTGCAACGGTAATAAAGCTTCGTGGAAATATAAACTCCCCACTAGCGGGAATCTTGAAAATTCAAGACGAGATGCCTTCCCTACGACCACACGTATTTAATGCAAAGCTGCATACATTTTAACAATACTGTCGAGCAATTGAAAAAGAGCATCCGTTGAACGGCTCAAGCCCTCCACGAACTCCATTAGTGCGCAGCGCTTTTCCGATAAATTTCCCCGCTGACAGAAATCGCGCCATATTATCAGATCATATGGTATTGGCCCTGGTTCTTCCCTTTATATTTCGTGGGGATTAGACATCTGAGAAGGTTTCAGCTTGGTACTGTACTGTTACTGCTTGAGAAATGGAGATATGTTGGAGATCTGTTTTGAGATAGGAAGATTATATCTCTGCACTTTTCAGATAATACCCAGCTCATCTCGAGCTTTTAGCTTCTGTTGTGTCTGTGTGGTTGGCTTTAATGCATTCGCTCTATTCTAGGGAGAAGACTTGCTGTCAATAACGCGTTTGCTGTCAGAAGGCTGTGCGTTTAAGATTTTCCATGTCCATTCCTAGGCGTTTCATCACCTCCAAGGTGTAAATAGAACCTAATGTAGAGACAGCGGGTGGCTCGCTACTATGAGATTCTTCCACACTTCAGGTACCCTGTAGGAAGCGGTCGCTGAGCACTAGGTACTGGTGTTTCAATTTCGATCTCTGCCGTCGAAAAATGAGGGTTGAATATTTTAAGCGTTCTCGGTTTCGGTACGTCCTGTTTTGATAATTTCTATAAACGAACGATATCGACTTCTTATAGACTTTTACATGAAATATAAATACACGCAGCAGACACCACTACACTACAATGCCATTTTCAACGGGAGTACAACGAACTGTTAGTCGGGTCCAAAGATTTGGCCAGAAGTATCCGCAGATGATTTATCGGCTCTATACTCGTGGTACTTTCGGTGTAGAGAAGGAGCTCAACCCCAGGTACATTTGCCCCAGACACTGGCCAGTCTCGCACGAACTGACTAGCCATGTGATTCTGAAATTAACATCTTGCTGTCAATAATCACCTTGCGGTCAAATTCCCATTCGTTCGTCGAGTACTTGCACACACATTCACAGGTACAATTAAACCCTTCAAACACACTTCACGAGAAAAGGCGAACATAACGAAACCTCTTTCATAAACCAAACTATTTATCAATCATGGAACATATCTCTTGATCCGCTAAGGTATGTTTCGTTTTCTCTCGTACGTACGATGTCGAACCCTAACAACGTTTGCACCGTCTATATATACCCTTCAACCCCATACAAACCACCGCCAAAACCTGAGAAACAGAGAAATTCTGGAAACCGAATTAGAACTAGAGTGAATTCAACCTAATTAACCTCGCATAAACCAAGTCATGGAATCAAATAAGTAGTATAAAAGCGCGAGAGATGCTGTATTCATTGCGAAGAGTAACAAAACTGAACCTAAGATCTTACGACTCTATCTCTAAGCAAATACATCACATCACTCTCGCATATTCCAAACTTCAGGTACGGAGTACTTCACTACCAGATCGGGGAACAGGTAGCGTGAAAGCAAAGTAAGCAGCCGGCAGTTGTTGTCAAGGAACGAGTTGCTGTCAAGCTTGTAACCAAATACAGGACGAGAATTGCATGAGAATATCACTCACTTGCACAGCATACGTAAACCCCCGATTTGCGAGTTGTGACTTGCTTTACGAGTGCTCGCGATTGAGTTGCGTCTTCGTTGGTGTTTTCGACAGAACGGGCTCTTTTGCGTGAACTAGTAACGAAAGACTTCAGCAATGTTTAGTACTGCTGTAAATCATAATCGCACGAGCTGAGGCCATAAGATCGCGACCGTGTCAGTCAAAGACGACCGTAATCCTATATAACAAATGTCCCTTGTACCAGGCGAGTGAGAAGGAGAGAGCAGAAAAATTCAAATATGCATTGTTGATCACCAAGCTGCCACATAATGTTGTTATTTACTTAGTAGCCGTACAGTAAAAAGGTTTTCACAGAAATCAGTCGGATTATGCAAAAAGTGAAGCACGAAAACGATTTAAACGGTTGAAATGCAATTCACTTATTTACCCAAGGCACGCTTTAAACACCCATCGCTATGCCAAATGCACCTGTCCTATCCTGTTCCTTCCTACCGATTTATATACCCTGTACCTTGCGGTAACTAGGTGGTTTGATCGCGCGTCTAATCAACTTCCCTGCATAAGGCGGTATCAGGGAGATAGCTGATATTGCTAGGACGCGCCATACAAAGCCCCTATTTCATGTCATTAGCACATGTACAGGGGAAAAGGGAAGAGGAAGAAAAGAAAGAGGGACATACCAAGTAACAATAAACTCCAAATCAAAATACCCTCCAAGGAACGGTATACTCCCCAAATACAACAACAGTGTGCCCACCAGACTGAAAATCATCATCGGATGCCAAGTGGTAATCTCAAAGGCCACCATGCAAAGCTCATTCAGCACCAGCACTGTAAAACTAACCGCTACCATCCGCGGCCCATCAACCTCTGTCAAGATCTGGCTAAGACCCTGGATCATGCCGCCTTGGTAGATGGACACAAACACCCAGACGAAGAAGGTGCGATAGGAGAGCGACGCGCCGGTTGTTAGCTCTTTATAGAGTTCCGGGTATAGGTTTGCGAGTTTCTCGTCGACATCTTTGTCAAGGACGAGGGAGAATACGGGCGCCATTGTGTACACGGTTGCATAGCCCACCATCAACCAATCTTTGTATAAACCCTCGGGTTCAAATTTGATTGCAATGCTGTACATAGTCTGGCAGACGGATATAATCAGACCGCGGTGGATAACAAACTGCGCGAGTTTAGCGCTGCGTTTATAGCTGTTGCGACCGTGCCAGACGAGCAACTTAGTCAAGTGACAGAACTGTGTGATGGAAAAGTCTGCTGCGAGGGAAGCTTGACGCCCTTCTTTGCCAACGATACCGACGCCAACGTCGGCGGCTTGAATCATGGATACATCGTTGCCGCCATCGCCAATGCAGCAGATGCGTTTTTTGGTGTGGGCACGGATGAGCAGTGCGATGTCTGCTTTTTGGGTTGGTGAGCACCGGCAGGCGATGACCGTGGGGAGGAGGACGGCGAGGGAGATGAAGTCGGTGCGGAAGTGGGTAAGGAGGAGGGAGAGACTTTCGCCGTCGATGAGGAGGCAGGAGTCGGTTTTGCTGCGGAGAAAGTCAAGGTGATCTTGGGCGTTGTCTTTCCGCTTTAGCTTTGCTATGGTGTGGATGTATTGGCCCCTCGCTACTAGTCGTGCACTGACGGCCACGCAGCGTGCTGTTTCCACTTTATCTCCTGTCAACATCCATATCTTGATTCCAGCATTTCGTAGGAGCTCAAGTGACGGCTTTACGTCCTTTTGTAGCTTGTCTTCGACACCAGTGACACCTAAAAGTTCGAGGTCTCGCTCTAGATAGTGAGACACAACTCGAGCCATGCCAGCATCTCGGTTGTTGAGAGCCACTGAAGCATCTTTATAACTGTTGGCAAACTCCTTGTATTGCTGGACTGACATCTTCTTCCTACCAACAACCAAAGTTCGTAGACCTTCGCGAGCCATGTTGCAGTCTCTTCATCGAGCCAGTCGTTGGCAGCGACGATTGAAGACATGACCGTATCAGCACCTTTCTGGAAGAACCAAATTTCCCCAGCTTCGATATTCACGGCGGATGATGTTTCTGATCCATCCAAGAACTGAGCGATAATACCCATTCTCTTGCCATCTGATGTGAATGGGAAGACTTCCAGGATGCGAACTCTGACGACAGAGCGCCCGGTATCCACTGACTGAAGTAGCATGCCTTTGCGATCTCGATGGATCAATCGTAGCCCAACAGCCTCTGTCCACTTGACGATAGCAATTTCATCAGGCGATGATGCTTGGTACGATGTCACGGTCTCTCCATTTTCTTCTTCGATTGTAGGCGTGACGTTGTGGCAAATAGCGAGTGCAAGGACAACATCACGAACACGTGATCCAATTTCCCTCCTGGTTCGAGTCGCTGTTACTGTTGTCGAAGCAAGGAATGCCGATGAAGGTGTGATCAGCGTTGAAGCCTGAGCGCCATCCATAGACTCCGGGACAGAGAATCCTTGTCGGATATAAGAAGCCACTTCGTCCATTGCCTCATTGGCGTAGGAGACAGTCCCCACGTGAATCTTCTTCATCTCCATTTCATTCTGAGTTAGGGTGCCGGTCTTGTCACTTAGCAGATACTCAATTCGCCCCAATTCCTCGGGTATCGTGCTGGTCCTCACCACAGCTCCCTCAATTCCTGAATCTCGCTGGATGAACGAAGAATAGACACTCTTGCCCATGTCTAGATTGACTCGAAGACTGATGGGAACGATGGTCGAGAAAAGTACTAGAAACCTCATGATCTTAACATACCACTTGATACCTTTGACATGCTCGAACCCTTCTAAGACAACCAAAACAATAGAAAGGGTGAGGGTCAGGGCGCAGAGAATTTTGGTGAGAGAATTGATTTCATACTCAAGAAGGCCAGTCTTTGAACGAGAGGGAGATGTTGATAGCGCTGATCTAGTTTGCGGGCCAGTGTATACGACCACGGCCAATGTCGTAGCATTCGAGGCAAGAACGGTGTTTGCCCATGCCGTATTGTCGATTGTCAGGGGTGATGATTCAGGATTTCTCTCTGAAGCGGCTTCGTTGAGGGGAGATGATTTTGGCACATGGGGATCATATCCTATACTTTTTGGTAACAGCTCAACCGTTCCAATGAACTCGTTGACCTTCTTGTCTGGCTTTCCAGCAACGATACGAAGGCGTACAAACTCAGATGGCTGGAGATTTTGGGTAAGCGGTGACCCAAGTCGAAGCTTCCAATCCGTCTCGCCATCGAGTTGGTCTGTTCTAATAAAAGTCTCGCCTACACCTTCAGCATCAGCTGAGGGGGAATTTCCGAGTCGCGAGGTAGACTCGTGTCCTTCGGCGGCAGTATCCGTAGTTTGGTCTATCGCAGGATCAGAGACTGGGTCCACCAGTAATGACTCCTCAACAACAGCAGCAGCTGGCTCCGATGTCGATGCTGATTCGTTTGTGAAACTCTTAAGAATGACAACGTCTGCCGGAACTCGCTGATCTTTACCCAATTTTAAAACATCACCAACCTTCAAGTCTCGTGATTTCCGTATCACTTCTTGGACCACAGTTGTAGGACGCTGGATTCCCGAGCTTTCCGCATTATCCTCTTCCTCCTGTATGTCAGATAACCTATCGGGTTCGACTAGACTCAATCGTTTCGACTTGCCCTTCCCTTTAGATTTCAGTTTCTTCTTGAGGTGATTTCTGTCTGAATTCCCAACGCCGGGTTTGTCAAAAGACAATACCGTGTACCCTTCTGAATTCGCTTCGTTGTCCCTTTTCCTTCGCTGGATGTCATCAAACGCCTCTTTTCCCAACGTAATCGCCAGGACGAATGCTAGTGGTACAATATAAGTTGACAAATATCCTATCCGTAACTGTGGAATAGCCTGGGAAAGTGCGACGAGTAAAAAGTACATGTTGAAAAAGAAAGAGAATTCGTTATACAAGGTTCGCGGTAAAAAGCTAATAGGGGTATATTTCGCGTTTGAAACTGCATTTGCGGGAAATCGTGCCGTTTGAGTGGTCCCTACAGACACGGAACGAGATGAGGCGGGGTCATGGTCTTCCTCCTGGTCTTCAGCGCTACTCTGGGCTACTGGTGAGCTGCTAGAAGTACCAAGAAAGCTGGGTAGTCGTAGATGCGATCCTAAATTGTCCTTCACCCTATTGAAAGCATCCCCACTGGGTTGCCGCGCATGTCCATTTCCAGGGAGTAGAGGAGCATCATCTTCCGCGCTGTTCAAGCTCCCCCCTGAGTTTCGATTTGCCCCGTCAATCCCCTGCTCGTCATCCAAGAGGCCGTGTAAATCATCATCATCCGTATCCCTCTTCCGCCCTAAATCTCCATATCCTCTATTTCGGTTTCCCAGACCTCGCAGTCCACCCATACGCAGATTCCTTAACGGTATATGGCCCCCTCGTCTTTCTTCCGTTTTCCGGGGCTTCCGCGAAGAAGATTTCGGCGGATGGGATGTGGTTATAGGATCGAGCTCCTGAATATCAAGGTCGAGATCGGAATCGGAATTGGCTTCATCGACGGGAGGATCGGGGGCATCTGGCTGATTGTAAGGTCTCGAAGACATGCCTCATTGATGCGGCGGGCGTGTATGAGAAGATGGAAGTGGGAGGGTTGCAGTGGAGTGTAGTGAGGTGTCGTGAAGTGAAGTACTCCGTATGATTTATTAGGAGTTTATGCTGCCACTGTACGGAAAGTCAAGCATGTCTCAGCTATGTGGATGTGGACACGCGGTTGTACGCGGTCGTTCCGGGGTGCAGTGCAGGGGCAGGGTATTCTTGGTCGCTGCAGCTCGCCGTACAGAAAGCTGTAAGCTGGCCTCGTCGCGAAATGATGTACCTATGTAATTGTCCGTCCGAACCACAAGATTCTTTGAGTCTACACCCACACCTGTTACTATTCAACGCCGTCGGACAATGATTTTCTGGCAGCTGTAGCATGCTTTTCTGCGCGGTACCTTATTCTACTTAATCTGATTGGTCCTTTACCGGGTATCGTTGTATAAGTACGTATCTGGCCAAGAAAAGAACCCGAGTAACGGTAGAAAGAAGGGGATCATGATGCTGACAACTCCTAGTATTCACTTCTTTTCCTACCATTCGCGCCGTCGCCATGTCTTCTGAACCTTCGACTGTATCCTGGCATCCTGCCTTTATGCCAAATTCATCCGCAGATATAATACATACAAAACCTTCGCCAGAACCGCGTTCGAGTACGTTGCCAACAGAACACGCCATCCTCGAAGGTTCGAAACCGGATTCATCTATGATTCCATCGAGATTAGATACCCAAGAGCCCCCAGCGGAGGCTTCAGAAGACTCCGAGCCAATACCAGATAATACTGCCCATCCGGAACTACCCAACCTCCGAGATGCGCTCGCGACATCCTTGGCAAGTCCAGGGGGCCTGGAGATGGACGAGAGTCCACTTCATAATGGCGTCGAGATGCCAGAAACTGCCGAAGAAGAACAAGCCGATTTCCCATCAGAAGAGCCTTCGAATGAAAGTAAACATCTCAGTACAATGTCGTTTGCGAGAACCGCCCAAGAGGTAAATTGGGGGGAGGATGATGAGGTTGATCCGGAATGGAACCTTTCTAGAGCGGATACAGATCCTTTCAAATTGATGGCCAAAACCGACCGGACGAACTCGTTTCCTCAAGTTCCACCGGCGCATTCCTCGGGGATAAATCACCACGAGGAGCCTCTGCCTCAGAGCCAGGCGGAGGAAATAATGAATGAAGCTCAGCAGGAATCAAGAGATTTATTTGGAGATGACGTACATGATGCAGAGGATGACTTCTTTGCTCAGCAAGCAACCTCGGAGCATGAATCATTCCCGGGGCCCAACCACGAAGGGAGAGATGAAAGCGTTCAGACGGACTTTGGGCAGACATACGGAGGTGATTTTCAGCAGGAAGAAGGACAGGAAGACCAGGCCCGGTATGAGGAAGGTATTCCCCTTGTACAATCAGCAGAGGACGGGTCTGCTGATGGTCCGCCACCTGCGTTTATGGATGGTGACGAAGGAGACGAGGAAGATTTCTTCGCCCAAGTCAGCAAATCAGAGCCGGCCCCTGATCAGTCTTTATCGGAACCGCCAACCCTGGAACGGAAATCCACAATGCAAGTTATGGACTCCCTTCACTTCCAACCGCATCAGCAAACCCATCCAGATATCGCCGAAGAGACCATTGAAACATCTCAAAGCTCTTTAGACCGAGCAACAGGGGGCGGGGTAGCAGTGTCAACGAGCACCATATTATCCCAGGTTCTTGGTGATCCAGAAGCCCCCATTCACAGTGAAGCAGGAACTTTGGCTCCTCTGGGAATGGATTCTGGAGATGGAGATCTGGCTGAGAGATGGAAAGCTGCCTTGGCCGGTGATGAATTCCTAGATGATGACGATGAGTTTCTGGCGGATGATGAACCTACTGAAAAGGACACAGCTCTCGACCCAGCTGCTTTGTTTGGTAGTGATGATGAGGGGTTCTTGGAAGACACTGATGATCAAGATGCTGAATCCAATGCATTCAACCAAATGAGCCCTCCAATTCCAGCCCCTGTTACATCCCCGAATGGTCACGTGGTGGGATTCGATAGCTTGACTGGGGCAGCTCAACCAAGACCAATGAGCAGCAGCAGCAACCGATACCTTCCAGCAGGTACCAATACAGCAGCGCCTCCGCCAGTCAATAACTATGCGCCTTCTGGGCCCATACTGACAGATCTTTCCCGGCCAGGACTTACTACTAGCGTGTCATCTCCTTATATCTCTCCAGCTACTGCTAGTTTTCCACCGCAACAACAACCTCAACGACCGGAAATGCCAAAGGCTCAGAGCTTCGCAAACCAGTCAAAAGGTGGCTATTCATCACCGTATGATTTGCCAATGGAAGTCGTGAAACCGCGAAAGCGAGTTAGCATGCAGCAGATTAATCATGGCTACAATGCACCGGCTGCAAGTGTACCACCACCAAGGAGTAGCAGTATGTATAGCCAACCAACTCTTCCACAGTCAAGAGGATCTGGCTCCAGTTTGTCACCACCCCAGAGCAGCCATTCTGCCCAGCAAAGTCAATTACAGCCACCAGCAGGTCCGCCCACTACTCAACCTCCCAAAACCATCAAAAAACAAGCCAGTGGATTCTTTGAAGAGCTCCCTGTGTCAAGTAGACCCAAGCCTGCTCCAAGACACTCGACTGGGTATGGTTCTCCGACGTTACCTGGACAGGCCAGTGCCCCGCCTCAATTCCCAGGACAAGTGGCGCAACCACTCTACTCTCCAGCCCAAGGGCCACCAGCGCCACAGGGTTTAGTCGCACCTGAACGAGTCAGTCCGTATGCATCTTTAACAACCGCCCCTATACCTCCACCACCCATGGCCTCGAGGTATTCTCCGGCACCACCGCAACCACAAGCTCACACTGCTCCTCCGGCACTGTCGCGGTATTCTCCAGCACCGCCAATTCAACGTCAACAGTCTCAACCATACAATGCACCGCCTGTAAATGCTCCACCGCCTCCCATTCTTGCCCACCAACCTCGAACGTCGAGTCCATTGGCACATTTTGAGAGGAGTAAAGAGCCCAGATATGGAAGTGATCCCAGTCTCGACCGCCGAAGTAGCTCGGGATACGACTCGAGAGCCCACCATCTACCACCCACCCGTGAAGTTGATGAAAGCGAGCAATTTTCAGCCTCTCAAAACCAACACTATGGTTCGCTGTCGCAACAAACTCTGTCACGACCACCCCAGAATATGAGAGCTACTTCAACCCCGCCTCCACCCCCAGCAATGAAGCTTGCTTCACCACCCAAACGTGCACCGTCGAATTATCTGCCCCAGCCAGCACTGGCTACTACTCCACCTCAAACATTCGTACCCCCACAAAGGTCACAAACTCAATCTCCTGGGCAAACATTTGCCAGGCCCAGACATGAAATGGCCCCATCCGCTCCATACCAACGACCAGCTTCAGTGGAGATCCCTACATCGCCAAAAGCACAAGCAAGTCCGGCTATGCAGCCAATAGTTCCTCAATCTCGCGCTAGAGGCTTCTCCCAGGCACTGAATTACATTTCTCCCTCTGATGGCCGAGAAAATGACCCTATGCAACGCTGGAGAGGTGCTCCTGTCTTTGTCTGGGGTGTGGGAGGGACAATCATCACATCATTTCCCAAAGACGTCCCAAGGTATGGCATGAATCAATCAATACCCATGATTATCCGAAGCCCTGGAGAAGTAAAGACTCGAAATATCAAGGATATTGATCCTCTTCCGCAACGAATGACAAGCTTCCCTGGCCCTTTGAAAGGCAAGTCCAAAAAGAAGGATGTTGCGGCTTGGCTTACTGCTGGTATCGAAATCCTGGAGCAGAATGCGTCGTATCTCCGAACGGTGACCCACCTTTCCCATGAAGACAAGCGGACCGAGGAACGCATCATTCTTTGGAAAATACTGCGAGTCTTCATCGAAAATGATGGTGTTCTGGAAGGTAACCCAGTAGTCGAAAAGGCCGTTCGAGCAGTGCTATCTCCCGGCCTTGATGAAGAAAACACGACCGAAATACCTTTGTACGCAACTGGAGCCGATCTCTCGGGAATCACACACTCTTCGAATTCTGGAACAAGAGCCGATCCGGTTGATGCTTATGCAGTTGACCAATTAAGGAAACACTTACTTCGTGGTGAACGCGAGAAGGCTGTCTGGGAGGCGGTTGACAAGCGACTATGGGCGCATGCTATGCTCATTTCCAATACCGTGTCAAAAGACCTGTACAAGCAAGTCGCTCAGGAGTTCGTGCAAAAAGAAGTCAAGAATATCGGCGAAAACACCGAATCCCTCGCTGCGCTTTATGAAGTATTTGCTGGGAACTTCGAAGAGAGTATAGATGAACTTGTTCCGCCCTCAGCTAGAGCTGGTTTCCAGATGGTCAGCACATCGAATTCTACCGGGCCTTCGAAAGATGCGCTTGATGGGCTAGATAGGTGGAGAGAGACTCTCGGGCTTGTCTTGAGCAACAGAAGTGCCGATGACAACCAAGCTCTCAACTGCTTGGGCAAGCTTTTGTCTGGTTACGGTCGAGCAGAGGCAGCTCATATCTGCTTCTTGTTCGCTCGAAGTATTTCCGTCTTTGGTGGCATTGACGATCCCTCAGTCAATATTGTACTCGTCGGATCAGATCATCTCAAACAGCCGTACGAATTTGACAAAGAGATGGAACCTATTCTACTGAGTGAAGTATTTGAATACGGCATGTCACTTTCCAGCGTCTCGAATGTAGCAGCCTCGAGCCCTCATCTATCAATATACAAGATGCAGCACGCTACACTTCTTGCCGAATACGGGTATAGAGAGAAATCCCTCCAATATTGCGAATCTATTGCTGCGTCTATTACTTCTCAGACTCGAAGGTCACCTTACCATCATACTCTGTTGGTATCCGCTTTGGATGATCTCAGTAAACGATTGAAGCAGTCTCCTAGGGAAGAGACTACTGGGTGGATATCGAAGCCTAGCATTGACAAAGTTTCCGGATCTTTAGGCTCCTTATTCAACAAATTTGTCGCTGGGGATGAAGATAAGGATGGAGTAGGATCGGTTGTCGGAAATGGAACAGAAAGTGGGCCTTTTGCTAGGATTGCTGGTGGCACTCCGACAATTAGTCGCTCCCCGTCTACCACAGATATCTATGGATCTTATAACGGAGGATTGGGCATCAATGGCACTGCTATGGCCGTCCCAGCTACAAGAGCTTCGTCAAAGTATGCTCCAAACCGAACTTTCACACCAGAGCCTCTCGCCGGTTCCTCTTATGGCTCCCGACCTCGAAGTTCATTGGAAGAGAGATCATCTAGTGAGCATCGAAGATACGAGCCTCAGCGTCAGATGTCACAAATGTCAGACTATCAACCTAACTCGCAACCGGCTGCGAATCATTATGTCCCGCAAGCGAACACGGGATATGCGCCTCAATCAGCCTATGCACCATCCAGCGGCTCACCATACGCTCCTCAACAAACAACCCCGATTACCGAACAACCTCCATCAAATATATATTCCTCGCCACAGCCGCTTAATAACTTTGGTGAAGGCCAACCTGGAAACTCGTATGCACCAGTCGAACCATCTCCGCAACAGCACTCTGGCTATGAGCCACCATCCGGAGGCTACGAACCCCCATCTAGCAGTTATCAGCCTTACGAAGAGCCAGATTCTCCCGTTGACACCAAGCCCAAGAAAAAGTCTTTTATGGACGATGATGATGACGTTCCACAAGCATCTGCATCACGGGAGAAAACGAAGGCGGAGAAAGACCGGGAAGCGGATGAAGCTTTCCGGAAAGCCGCAGAAGCAGATGGTAAGCACAAACTTCCCCTCTCCTTTTCATTACTAACAAATCCCACTAGCCCAAAAGTCCTCTACGGCACCCGCAAAGAAAGGCTGGGGCCTCGGCGGCTGGTTTGCTAAAAAAGAACCCCAACAAGACATGTCGCAACCCGGGAAACCCATCCGCGCCAAACTCGGCGAAGCATCCTCCTTCGTCTACGATCCAGATCTCAAACGCTGGGTCAACAAGAAAGGCGGTGATGTCGCGCCCACACCTTCTGCTACCCCTCCTCCGCCGCGCGCTGCCGGGCCGCCGAGAACGGCATCTGGGCCGCCTGCTAGTGGACCTACGAGTGTACCGAGAGCCATCCCGACTGCTATGAGGGCTGCTAGTGATTATGCTGGTGGGCCTGCTGGAAGTCCGTTGGCGCATGCTAATGGGCTACCGCCTTCGAGTCTCAGTACGGAGAGTTTGGCGCCGCCTGCTATGATAAGAAGCGTGAGTAATGGGTCGGCAGCTGGTGGACCACCGAGTGCACCGCCCAGCCGGCCGAGTACGAGCATGAGTAATGCGAGTAGTATTGATGATTTACTCGGTCCTGCGACGGGTGGCTCGCGGAAGGGGACAGCGAAGAAGAAGAAGGGGAGGGGATATATTGATGTGATGGGCGATAAAGGATCGTCGTAGTGTGGAGGGGGGAATAGTATATGAGTTGAGGTGACCTCCATATGTGCAACGGGAAACGATCTGGGATGAGAGGATATCGGACGGAGTGTATATTAGGTTCGGAAGGGTATGAGAGAGGGAAATTAACACAGTTGTAATGTGTATTATAGTTATATTTTGCGTTGATCAGGTCGCTGATAGCTTTTGGGAATTATGATTGGGAGTTTTCCGTGTTTTTGTTTAAATATAGATGCTCCTGCTTGATGCAAGACTAAAACTAATTGCCAGGGGAAGGCCTGACTTTTTTGGAATTGGGCATGGACCATTAGTCACGGTGTTGAAGTCTTGCGACTATTTGATGGGAGGGGATATAGATCCGGTAGTTTCACTATTGTAGCTTTCGCGGTGGGTTTAGCCTGAATAACAATAACAATATCCTTATCTCCTGGTGATCTGAAGATGGCTCTTTATACCTAGTTTTGAATTAGTCAAAAAAAGAAAAAGAAATTCGTTGGGAGGTAATCGTCCATTTTACCGTGTGCACGATTAAGGTTGGAGGCGAGGTGAAAAGGGGTCGGGTAATTAATGTATGATCATGATCTAACATCCCTGCACTAAAAAGGCTTCACCGCCTTGAGATGAGACCCATGGCATGCATGAATGGCAGAAAGTAAATAAATATATCAACGCATCGACTTCACTCTAGCAATTCAACCTTTCAACTCCATAATGACACCTTCTACATGAACTTGGCACGCCCGGCTACGAGGCAATGCCTCTCAAAGCCACCACTACGTCCTTGCCATCCCACC